>JAQFYT010003826.1:0-10055 GCA_034694925.1 Ceratophysella denticulata | reverse complement strand
ACGACATTAACATTTAACATTTAGCTTTTAAAAGGTAAATGTTAAATGGTGCCGCGAGATGGTGCAACGGGCCCCAGGTAATGTATTTCTAGAAGTTGATTCCTTTGCATACTGCGAGTAAGTATGATTTTACTGGAAATACCTCCTGTGATGAGGCTGACGAGTAATCCGACAACAATAGTCATTATTGCTCCAAGCATGGGATACAGCAAATACGATAAGGTGAATATTTTTTCGGGCCAGTCTCTGTTGGGTATCAGTATTATAATTGTAAAATAGTGACTGGAAAGATCCGTACTCTAATATATTTGCTACCACATATTTGGTCCTCACATTGTAGTCTGGTTATAAGCCCGGGCTGGAATGATCGTGACTCCTTCTGGACAACCTACAACGCTTGTCTCAAGCGGAATATGCTGTGTTGCTAATTTGTAAGATTGACCGACAAAGGCGAACATTCCGAGTAGTCCAATAATCATTCCTGAAGCCGCTCCCTGTAGATAAATGGTTTGAAAACCAGGAGTCTCATCGTTGTCAAAATCGGAATACCTTTATAGCCAGATAATTATATCTACATATTTCCTATTACATACATGCTTATTAATGCACGGCATGAAGAGACCCATAATAAAAACGGCCGCCAATGGTCCGCTAGTTGCCCCAATTCCTGTCATTGTCAACGGTAGAATTGAACCAAGGTCGCTGGCAAGAAATGCACAGCCTACGATTATCGTTCCATATACGGCAGCTGTAATGAATTCAAATTGTAGTTACATTATTGATCTTTCTGAATATAATTGTTGGAGTGTTCAAACATTTTTACGTTTATGCTATTATTTATTACCGATGACTCTGGTCATGTTCGCTTTACTCGTGTCCTTCATCTTTTGAAAAAATTGAATTTTGAGCAAGAAATCCTCCCATGTTACAGCCACGAGTGAGTTTAAAGCTGACGATAGAGTACTGCAAATAATTACAAAAATTATTTCAAACTCTTGATACATCGTACGAAGCTATTTTGTCTTCACCTTAGCACAGCGTTGAAAATGCAGGAGATGAAGAGTCCCAGCATACCGGGTATGCTGCTGAGCTGCTGAATGACAAAGTAAGGAACAATGGCATCTTGCACCTTGATGTCTCCAGTCCTCAAAGGATCGCAACTTGCGTACACAGCGTATATTGAGAGTCCCGTGAACACGATCAGAGTCATGGTAATCACGTTGAGTGGAATACTGAATAAAATGGCGTGAGTTGCTGTTTTGAGCGTCGGAAGACTTGAGTAGCGTTGAACCTGGGGCTGATGTGTGCTGTACAGGCAGACCAGAGTGAAACCAAAACCAAATAGGAAGTTGAATGTGTTGTGCCTCATGAACGGATCTAAGCTCCAACTATCGGAATTTAAATGTTTGTTATATTTTTCCATATTATGATCATGGTTTTGTAACGTGTGCTATGAATGCTGTACATTACACGTAGGGTTCCCGGCGTTTCGTTTCGTTTCGTTTCGTTTCAGGGCTGAAACGTAAACGAAACGATACGGAAGGCTTTGAAACGTAAACGAAACGGTAAAAAAAGTTTTGAAACGTAAACGAAACGAAACGAAACGGTCAAAAAACGAAACGAAACGTGAAACGCTAAGATTTAAAATTTTCTCTTTCGAGTAATTTACTCGAAAACATCAAGTCGCCCATTTTTCGATGCAAGCGTGAAGACTCTCGATATCCCTCCAGCACTCATGAAACCCTATTTCGGTATATAAATGAGGTAAAGTTGTATTGAATGCCTCACAAGTTTCGATAAGCGTTTTTCGAATTATGGATTACTATTACTGGGATACCTACTTACTTTTATCACAATTGCAAGCATGCCTACGAGTATTCCTATCAACTGCCATGTGTCGGTCCAAATCTAGAAATACGAATTATTTATGATTTGACTCCCGGCCAGATTGACTTAGTTAAGTTTAATTGTACTGTTATTTTGAAACGATATGTATGCTCACCACGGCTTTCAGTCCTCCCTGCAAAGGAATCAATTTATCCATTATTTCAACTAATGATCCCAAAACCAATGTAGATCAAATAAAAAGCTTCGGGCAAGTGTGAGCTTACCACTGACGTGTAAATGGTTCCGCAAACTGCAATGCCGACAATTGAAAGCCATACTGGAATGCCCACCATGTAGCGTAAGGGAATTGAGGGTGCGTAAACAACAATCCCGTTCAGCAGTGTTACTGGGAAAGAAGGGAATCAAAATCCGAAGCCTTCGTGCTCAGTGACACCAAAAATTAAAATGGGAATATTCTGTGTAATCGTTAATTAGAATTATGATATGTATCGTTAGTTAGCAAATAGAATACTCGGAACGGTAAACTGCCTGGGTAGTAAACTGTAAAATGGCTTTCTCGCTGGAAGAATTAGCATTACTTTCACAGTTTTTACCGAAACGGACACAGACAGGATATGTTCAAAACTATCTACAGCTACAGCTTCGAATTATATACAATTGCACCTCGTAAAACTGTATTATCGGTCGCTTGTTTAATGTTAATTTTTAATTGATGAATTTCCCATAAAATAGATTTCATTGGCAGAAAAGGCTAAGGATTTTTATTTCTGACGCTGTAGAATGAACAGGAATGATGCCAACCATCTTGTCAAAACAGAGTCGAACCGGATTTCTAAATACTATGAATCAAGCCAATATGTTAGTAAACATTAGTGATAAATCTAATTCCCACAAACTATCTAGAAATAACTAACCTCGTAAACGCTCGTCAGCTTCAACTTATAGAACACTGGTACCATCAAGTATGCACTTACAGGGACAAGGAATACCGTCATGATTGTCATCATAAAAATTTGAATTCCATGATAAAATATCTCGGAGGGATAGCCTGTGAACCCAGACGCCCATTAAACTGTGATCAATAAGCACTGTTAGAGATGGATCATCTTAAAATGCATCGGGGAATTTCCTGAATGCTACCAGTAGCCAATCCAGTACAGAAATGTTTACGATGGTATACACTGATCGTGATTCACAATGGTAAATTGTATTTCAAGTAGTAAGAGTTCATACCTATTATGGAGATAGCTGAAAAATAGGTAACCATCATACTGGCCGCGATTGGAAGCGGCGACATTTTGCGACCACCGACCAATAGATCCTCTGTAGTTTGTTTAGCAAAGGCATAGTATACTCCGATTCCCAGTGAGACCAGAAGCGACGCTGCTATGAAAATGTAGTCAATTAGATTTAAATGGTTTTCACTAAACGTCATTTTTATTGCGTTAATTCTAGTCCAGTATTAATGCCACGCTAAGTCAGAATTAAACTGGTGCGGATTTATTCGAAGCGTCTCGGTCTCTCTTATGCAGTATTTGTATTGGTGAAATAAATTCAGCCTTCTGATGCTTTTGCAGATTATTCCAGCTTCCAAACCCCAAACGCTGCTGTGAAATTGTACGCAAATATTTGCACTGCTGAAGAGTAGTAATTTTCGCTGAATTTCCTGGTTTCTTGTATTCTCCTCTTCCTTAACTATCTCACTGTGAGCTTAGCAGATTACGCCTTTATCAACCAGTATCTACTTAATCCAGGTCTTATGCTGACTTCTGACGTTATGCCATCAACTGTCAGAATCACGAGGCCCTAAATAATACATGCTGCTCCATTGTTAATGAAGGGGGTCATTGTAGAGATAGGAGATATAAATATACCTTTGGTCAGTCAATTATGGGCGCATATCTTGTACGTATTTCTTCAAACAAACGATAATATTATTTATGTCCCAGTGCTTATCTGTCAGCTTACAGAAATGTGTGACAATGGTACAGTTAAATAAACAAATTTTGGGTGTAGAACAATGACAGTGACACGTGCAGCCTCCGTGAATTAGATTACCCTGTTGAAAACATCACCAAACCCTCAACTTGAACATCTAGGTATATTTAATTGAAGCACATGGTAAATATTACATGGTTATATACGTTATGAAGATATAAAAATACTATCAGGAATTTGGAGCATGATTTGACACGTGGCATTCCAATGCATTTTTTAAAATAATTTGTTCGATTCATCTAGAGAAGCGTTTCTTGAACTCTCCGAAAGTCGGGTTCTAGTCTCGTTGAGTATGTCGAAGTTGAAGGTACGGGTTGGTATAAGTAGGGATAAGGATGGACATGGGAAGGCGATGTGCTGTGATGTAATGCGGTGGAAGGATGCGGCGGACTGCTCTCTCGGCTAATTCGATCGAAGCCTCCAACTTCGGTTCGTGAGATTGATGCGTTGTTGGTCGTTCTGCTATTCCTTCGCTTGGACGAGACGCAACCGGATTTCCGAATTAGCGGATGCAAATAGGCAGGGTTAATTTGACTACGCTGGGACTTCGAACAACCTGGAAGAAAGCAAAGACTTTCTCATATGCAAAAAGTTAGAGTTCTGAAATTACAGATATGAAATTGTCATGAAAACGTGGCGGCAGATTACCTCCAGTAATTACGCTGACCAGCACGGCAACCAGGAATGTCATGGCCGCACCCATTGTTGTATACCATAAGTATGATATCGTGAAAATTTTCTCAGGCCACTCTCTACAAAATATTTCAACAATTGATCTATTTATTTTATTGATAGTAAACAAATTGCAAGTGCAGTTTAATTCCATACAAATTCTGCTTACACTTCAGTTTGGTTGAATAATGGTGGTGGGGTAATTCGCTGTCCCGGAGCGCACCCTTCCACACTTGTTGGAAGCGGAATGTGTTGATTGTAACCAATCCGAAAGGATTGTACCACAAAGGCGATCATTCCAAGTACTCCAGCAATCATTCCGGCAGAGGATCCCTGCAGAATTAATGGTGTATTTTATGATGGAAGCTAATGCAATTTCAATCTCAAGCATCTGTAGACTGTAAATAGTCTTACATATTTATTGATGCAGGGCATAAACAAGCCCATTATAAAAACTGCCAATATTGGTCCACTCGTTGCACCGATCCCTGTCATGGTCATTGGCAAAAGTGAAGCTAGATTACTGGCGAGGAAAGCGCAGGCAACAATTATGCCACCAAAGACAAAACCTGTGCACAAATAGAATGGTAGGTTAGATTGAACGCCCATGTAACGGGTCTATTGAGAACCATTTTAGTTACCGAGAGCTCGTGCTACATGAGCTTTATTTGTATCTTTCATTGTTTCAAAAAATGTAATCTTCATACAAAAGTCCTCCCACGTTACAGCCACCAGCGAGTTCACCGTCGAAGAAATTGTGCTGAATCAAAAATTATAGATGAAATAACTATAGGGATAACTTGTATTGCGTAGTATTGACTGTTCTTTGAGTAATCCCTAACCTGAGAACTGCACTAAATATACAAGATATGAACAAGCCAAGGAATCCCGGAATGTCATTCAACTGTTGAGTCACAAAATATGGAACAATGGCGTCTTGTGCCTTGATTTTACCACTTCGGCGTGGGTCACATTCCGAGTAAACGGCAAATATCGACAGACCAGTGAAAACAATTGGTCCCATTATAATAAGCCCGATGGGAATACTGAATAAAATAGCTCGTATAGCTGACTTTAAATTGGGCAGACTGGAGTAGCGTTGAACTTGTGACTGATGTGTCGTGTTCACAAAGATTAGGGTAAGGCCGATACCAAGAATGAAATTGAATGTGTTGTGCCTCATAAACGGGTCTATTGTTAAACTAAAAACAAATTATTCGCATTACAGATTACACACACCTCTACTCTTTCTAAACAGCAATAACTCCTATTATTTTGATTTTCAAATTACTCGAAAATATCCAGTCTTCCATTGTCACTTGCGACCTCAAATATTTTTGAAAATCCTCCTGCACTGATTACGCCCTAAAATACATGGTAATTAATCAACTTCTTTATTTTTAAACAAAGAGCCTGGATTCGACAGCGGAATTAATTTGACACATTACTTTCACAGCAATTGCGAACATTCCGACGAGAATTCCAATTAACTGAATCATGTCGGTCCAAATCTGCAAAAATTGGGCAAAATATTAACTGTAGACTATTTAATCCCACTCATAATCTAATCTTATGTGAGACGAGTCGTGGACGGAAGACCAATTGTTTTGTTGTATGCACTTTTATCCATACACTTACGACAGCTTTGATGCCACCCTGTAATAATTACAATTTACAAACTGTATTTCCAGAGTTTCGGAAAATTGTCGACATTCATAACTGTTTTAATAAGAAGTGACTTACTACTGCTGTATATATGGTTCCACAACCTGCAATACTCACTATGGATATCCAAGGCGGAACACCCATCATGTGCTCCAGTGGAATGGACGGTGCATAGATGACCACCCCGCTCAGCATGGTCACTGGTACACGCACGTTTATAATTCAAAGTTTTTGTCATAATTTGTATTCATTATTTGGGTATTAATTTGTCTAGAAGAATATGTCATTATTTTTTATCACGACGCGCTAAAAGTTTCCCGTCTCCAATATAACATTTCTTTTTAAAATCCAAAGTTAAGACTAGGATTGGGATTATCAAAATCGATTGCGCAGACCATTTTCAAAGACATCACAGTAAATTTTCCGTAAAAGATAATATGGGTTATTTTGATGAAACTTGGGATAGGTTTACAAAAGTGATGGGGGTGCGAGAATGTTCGCACATTACCATTCCGATCCGATGCATTACGTTGTATGTATATGTATGTATATTTGAGGAGTGAGGGTAACTCAGCTACTGGGGCAATGAAGAGCGTCTTGTAAGAATAGCTAACGCTCATATCATATTTTCCGATTTTATGATTTTTGGAAATTGTATACGACATTGTATAGAGCATGCAACTGGCGAAATATAAATTTGGCTAGGGAAAAATATTTCGAAATCCACAAATAGCCGGTCAATCTATTAGAGACAATTGGACTTGAATCATAAACTATACACGACCCTGTATGAGGAACAGAGATGAGGCGAGCCAGCTCGTCAAAACAGAATCGTAGCGAAGTTCCAAGTACTGTTCGGAATAAAAACAAATTGTTATACACATGACAAGAGATAAAAAGTAATTTTTTAAAATTTACTTTGTAGACACTGGTTAGCTTCATCTTATACAAAACGGGGACAACTAGGAAAGCACCGATTGGAAAGGAAATCGTTCCCATGATTGCCATCATGACAATTTGCAGACCATGATAAAATATCTCGGCAGGTAAACCTAAAGGAATCATACATATGTAACATCAATTATTTTGGCCTGCCTATAGAAATGAAATCAAAGTTTGTATTTTGCATGTAGGTACTCAATATTCTAAAATATGATCAGCAATATTCATTTAAATATGCCTATCTGTGAAATTGATTTGAAGTTCTCATTCCTATTGGAAATCGCTTATTGGATAACTGGAAGCTGAATGAGTTAATAAAGATCACTTAGCGATTACATATACCTATTAAAAAAGCTCAATTTTCGCTATTCGAAGCTGGCATGTTTAAAGCGTATGGTCAAGCGTAAAATAAAAGGCCTATCGCATAAATTATCACAACAAAAAGGCTCGTAGTGTCCCGCATGGTATTTCCACAGATTAACTAAAAATACTCATTAGCTTTGCCTTGTGCGACGATGTTATGTGCTATGCGTGCTTGAGTGCGCTCACTAACGTTAAATTCTTGCTCGTTTCAGACACAGTTGTTAGAATTCAGGTAGGTATGTGCGAATCACGTTTACCCAAAATGGAGATAGCTGAAAGATGAGTGACGAGCATGGAGAAAGCAACAGGTAGGGCGGACATTTTTCGACCACCGACCAAAAGGTCTTCCGTAGTTTGTTTCGCAAATGCATAGTAAAGTCCAATTCCTAAAGACAGTGAGAAAGTTCCAGCAATAAATGCATAGTCCACATAACTCAAATGATTGT
Organism: Ceratophysella denticulata; assembly: GCA_034694925.1. Lineage (NCBI taxonomy): Eukaryota > Metazoa > Arthropoda > Collembola > Poduromorpha > Hypogastruridae > Ceratophysella > Ceratophysella denticulata. The sequence goes on along the minus strand of JAQFYT010003826.1, from coordinate 2,121 downwards.
CACCAAACTCCATTTCAGAATAACTGTCTTTCTGAAACGTAAGCAAGAAAAATGCTAATTTCACGTCCTTTCTTAACAGATTCACTCAGTAAACTGACCAAGACTGACACGAACATGGCATGGCATTATTGTTGGCAACTGCACCCTAGCTACAGCTGCTGTTGTGTTGTGCATATACCTTGGTTAGAGACTCATCCTCATCAGAATCAGAATAGATCACTAGCGAACTGGTTATACGGTACGATAAAGCCTAGCTTAGCAGCAGCAGTCAGTCAGTCCGACAAAAAACTAAAGTCAAGGCTAGGCTGGCTCGGCTGGTTTGAGAAAAAAAAAGTTGTCGTTCCTGTTTGTTTTCAGAGGAAGAGGAGTTAAGTATTTTAGTTGTGTAAATTGGATGTTGTTACACAAATCATTAGACACGGGGGTTGGAGTAACAGGATTAAATACTTTTGCGCATTTTTGTGTATTTATTTACATATCACGACGACAGTCATCATAAAAGGCGTGGGCGAAGGCGGGTAACGTGGAATCGAATTACATACTCACAAATACTGTCTTACGGAGACTACGAGACTTTCTGAAATGCTATGCTATGCCAAGCTTCATCGTTTGCCATTTTAACCTTTAAATATTCTCGTACTGCTGCTTTGCATCTTAATCCGCAGTAGGAGAAAAATGAATCGCAAAGTGATAAGAAATGAATCAGGTGTTGTTATAGAATTTAGATTCATTCGACAATTTTGTTTTTACTTTTACGTCAAGTACTGAATTATTTGTGATTAGAAGGTAATCTATAGAGCAGAGGTCGTTCGGCTGTACTTCCGTCTGGTCCTGGAGAGCCCACGGAATCGAAGGGATGTCGAGCCGAGTCCTTAGTCGAGAGCGGGTCATAATAACAGTAGGTCATTGAGCTGGGGGAGACTGGGCTGGAGGAGGAAATTCTGTCCACGCCTGGATTAGCCGAAACATTGTAGCTAACTGCCCGAATTGACCTCGGCTTCTTCTTCCATAAGAGCGGATGGAGGTACTGTTCTTCTACATCCTTCGCAGTGCGGCAACCTGAAAACACGAATAACGAACCTGATAATTGCGATTCTACTGTCACTACTTTGGTAGTGGTATAGTATGCGACCCTGGTGGGGGGGCCATACGCTTTCCAAGATTAACCTTAGACGTATATCATTAGACTACTATTATTTTAGAATGGCGTACGCGCTCTCGGGTCGCATACTATATCGGTACCCAATATTTTCAGTACGCAAACTACACATCCTTCTATATTGTGTGGTCAAACCTCCAGTCAAGACGCTAACAATGCTTCCCACGATGAAAGTGATCATCCCACCAACGAAAGGATACATGATGTAAGACAACGTGTAAAATTTTTCCGGCCATTCGCTAGCGAAAATCAAGAAAATAGTACATTGTATTCAAATGTGTGAACGAACAATTAATAGCAATTAATCTTTAAATGTAGTTACATTTCTACTGGGTCCGGGATTACTCTTGTTGTCTGATTACTGAACATAGCTAATCTTGACTCATCGCAGTTATCGGCACTGAATGGAAGCGGAATATGGGATTTTCCTGTTATAAAGGCTCCAGCCGTAATCCATACCATAATTATAAATCCAGCCACCATTCCAGCTATTGCACCCTGTTAGCAAGCCATAAATTACGTTGTCAAACAATCAAGCATCTCATAATGCGGCAAATAGAATGAATCCTTTACTGCACGATTGACGTATGGGGTCAAGAGTCCCATAAAGAAAATAGCACCCAAAGGTCCGTTCAACGCCCCAAGAGCGGTTATTGTTGCTGCCAGGATGGCTCCCATGTTTTGGGCCAAAAATGCTAAACCGATGCTCAGAACTCCAAATACGAGAGCTACGAATTTTACGGTAGAAAGAGAAGAATTATTTCACATTCATTGTCATAAGCACGGTAGGATTTGTCGATTTTGACCGCAATTGTTGGAATACATACCGAGTCCACGAATTACATTAGCTTGCCCCTTGGAGCTCAATTTTTTCATGGACTGAGATGGGGCAAGGAAATCTTCCCATACAACAGCAGCAATTGAATTCAAACCCGAGGACAAGGTACTGAAAACATATAAAT
>JAQFYT010003825.1:0-10056 GCA_034694925.1 Ceratophysella denticulata | reverse complement strand
CCACGTACAGGGACACAGGGAGGGACACAGGGAGGGACACAGGCACATCCGACATCCTACGAAAATATATATAAGATATACGAAAACCGAATCTTTACAGTACACATGTTCTGCCTTTTAAGTAAATATGTATACCTATGACTTAAAAATAATACTACATTGCTATAAATTTGCCCAATGCTACACCATTTTGCTCTCGAAATGAATGGGACGTTTTGCCTGGACAATGAGAAGGCTGGAAGTTGATTGGGAGAGAAGGACGGCTTCAGCCAGGTCACCGAGGACCTTCCTTCGTTCCAGATCCATGCCCTTCCAGTTTAGACTCGCAAAGAAGCGATTTCCTTGATCCAGAGCGTCTCTACCCACGAGAACCAAGTCCTTGCTGTCCATGTCCTTGATGTACTGGAGCGCACTGCTTACGGGATTGTAGGACTCCACTTCTGAGAAGCTCAAATTCAAGAACCCACCATTTCTGGCCCCAGGAGCGCCAAAGTAATGATCCAGCACGTCGTTGTCCACTGCATCCGCACTAATTGGTTCCGGTGCTGGGAGCGTGTCGTCACTTACCGTGGAGCCCAGCTCAGACTCGGAATATTCTTGGTGACCATTCATGGTGGGGTTCTTGTAGCGGATGACGTTGATACGAACTCCAATCATGCCCGAGATTCCAATGAGGATTTGGAGTGCTTCCCGATCATCTCGTCCACCGAAGAAAGGCAGAAAGATTTGTTGGTAGGAAGGCACGAGACGGTGGACAGTGGAATTCCGGTGTTTTTGTGTGGTCAGGTCCAAACCGCGGTCAATGAGGACGAGGACAGTGGAGCGGGCCGTGGCGAGTAAGTCCTGGATGAATCCGGCATGTTGGACTGGTGTATGGATGGATCTGCGGCGACGTTGTTCATAGAAGACCTGCTGGAGCGGAGTGGACGTGTCTTCTACCAGTGACCCGCTCCCAGACCAGGGCACAATAATCGTGGAAGCGTTGACCTCCTGAGCGGTTTTGACGAGCGTAGCGGCGAAATTCTCCATCGTGACCACCTTGATCAGACCACGAATATCTAGGGCTGTTATTTCACCGAAGACTCGGAACATGGACATGACAGGGTCATTTTGGAGTGCATCCTGTGACGTCTGCAACATCACACTCGAGTCTCGCTCCGTAATTTCAATGAGCCGGAGGGCATTCACCGCGATTTTGTGTTTCGAGGATTTGGAGGAGCCATCCGAATGCGGAATCGGAACGCAGGCAAGGGAAGAGAGGGAGCCCTTGGAACTGGATTTGGAGGATTTCCGTTTATGATCGTCCACGGTCGTGTACTTGGCTTCCAGGAGGTTGATGATACCCAAGATGGTCGGTACTTGCTCAATCTTGTTGACGGACACGAGGAGTGAAGGATCATGCGGAATCCTAGAACTCGTCGTCATTTGAATGTCGTCCTCAGGCTTCTCGTGATATTTGGGCGGGTAGAGGAAGGTGACCGCTGGAACCGTGATGAAGGTCGTGACCAGAGCCATAATGACCATAATAGCGAAGGTCTTGTTGGAAATTACCCCGGCGTCGTAGCCCAAGTTGAGGACGATCAATTCCACGAGACCCTTGCAGTTCATCAGGAAACCAACAGTGAGGGACTCTCGCCAGCTCATCTTCGAAAACCTGGCCGCAAGCGTGCATCCAATGATCTTTCCGAAACAAGCCACGAAGATGACGAGGAGGACCATGCCCCAGCTCACTCCATCCGACAAGGACCCGATCTGTGTCCGGAGACCGGACAGTGCGAAATAAAGCGGTAGGAAAATTACGCTGACGATATCCTCGAGCTTGTGCGTGATGTGGTAAGCAAACCCGCCTTCGTGTGGCATAATTATTCCTGCAAGAAACCCTCCGAAAATTGCGTGAATCCCGATGGCATCCGTGATGAAGGCGCTGATAAAGACGAGGCTCAGAGTCAGAAACATGGCCAGTTGACTCGGCTCACCGTCGAAAGCGCCGGTTCGGCGTAGAACCCAGACGTAGATTGGTCGCACACCCAGAATCAGGAATATCGAATAGCCAAGAGCAATCAGGAAGACGTACAGAGCCACCAATCCTGAGCCAGCGTTGATCAGAGAAATGACCAGGGCAAGCAGACACCATGATGTCGCGTCGTCTACGGCCTGAAATAACATATCGAATCGGATCAATTGAAAAGGACATTCGTGAATAAATAGCTTAGGTAAAACTTACAGCCGCGGACACAGTGATACTGCCAACTTTGGTTTTGAGCAGATTCAATTCAGTGAGAATTCGGGCCAGAACAGGGAAGGCAGTGATGGCCATGGCCACACCCAAGAAGAGGAAGTAGGTCGTGAAGGTCGCAGTGTGGTCCTGAGGTTCTATGAGCGTGTAAAGGGCATAGGAAGTTCCCACGCCGACGCCGAACGGCAGCGCCATTCCCATTAAGGAAATGGCCAAAGATTTTTTGATGCTTTTCTTGAGCATGCGCGGGTCCAGTTCGAGGCCAACGAGGAAGAGGAAGAGTACCAGGCCAAAGTTGGACATGAGGTTGAGGAAAGGCAGGGAGACCTTGGGGAAAATGGTGTCCGTGTAGTAAGGGATGTGACCGAGGGCCGTTGGGCCGAGAAGGATCCCTGAAATGATTTCGGCTATGACCGAGGGCTGTTTTATGGGTGACAGAATTAATTTGACCAATCTGGACATGAACATGATGACGAGGAGCTGGATAATGAAGGTAGGGAGTGGGAAGGCCTGCTGAAACTCGAAGGGGTTCCGACCGGACAGAAATCCACCTTCCAACGTTTTATGCGTCTCATTGGCGGCGGCATGGTGCAGAGCATCCGTCGCGTTGTGGCCCTCCATTTCGAAGTCTTGGCCTGGGAATTATAAACCTACAATTAGCTAATTTACTAGAAGTTTTCTAAATCGGTAGCCGGTCAATTTTGTAAAAACCTCTTTGGCAAAACTTGGAGAAAAACAAGGGTTCGAAAATTTAAGAATATTTTGACGCTGTCGCCTGTTGCATCAAGATAAAATTCGAAAGTAACTTTAAAATGTGTTGAATTTTTATTCTTTCAGAAATGTTGTTAAGAGCAATCTTTTATTTGAGTTTTCTGCTCAACGCCTCTTCGAATCCTTATGATGATATGGCGCTCATTGCAAAAAGCTGTTTGCATTTTGCCTTGCCTATTCTGTGGAAGTAATCCGATTGTTTGCTTTTTGAAATTTTATTGTCACCGAAATGCCACTTACAAAAATTGGTTTAGGTCCTTATCGTATCGTAGTGACTTTCTTGTAAATCCCAAATCCGTGTCGTTAATGAAAACGAACGCGAATACGCAAACTTTATACATATTTGCAAGACGAATTGCAATTCTGCTTACCTTATTAACTCGAGGCTTTTAGGTGGATCCGGAATTTTCCACTGTAATTAAAAAATGAGAACTTAGCCGTAAAGAAAACTCGTAGTTGAAGGGTTGACGCACAACTTAGAACTGATTTCTAAAATCTACATAAACTGAATCCTGAATCCCTAATGTCCTAGTAATCATTGGAAACTTTGCACGGAGATAAGGGTGTCTATTTGTATTTACATATATATTGTAGAGCACTGAACGAAGAGCTGCTGCTGCTCCAACGGCGTGATTTTGTGAATAGAAAGTACCTGAGCCTTATTGGTTTTTAATTAGGTGGTAATGAGATAATCAACGTCTCCTGATTTTTAACTCAGCTCCGCTCTTCATCTACATCCGCCGCCGTTACGCTACTTCTAATCAGCTAACAGCTAATCTAATACTGATGCTTCATACACGAACGCTGACGCTGCTCTATTCTTTTCACTTCGTTCTCCAGTAGAGCGTCTGTCCCGTTGTTCGTCTCTATTCAACTGGAAAATTCACGTGTCACCTGGATACCTGAATTACTGAATTCATAAACAGTCCTTTACACACATACCTCAAACTAGCAGTTTTTCTGTCTGACATTGAGTCTAGCTTGATGATAGGGGTAAGATTGCAATATGTCAGAAATGTTTTTTCTTTTGGCAGATTAGGTGATAGGTTATAGGGTGCTGCCAAAACAGGTTTCTGGAGAATATATTATTACAAACATTGTGAGTTAAGAAGACAGGTAAAGTCTACACTAACTTCGTGATAAAGAAAATTGAAAATAATGTTGACAACATAATTGAATCCAGACGCTCCCAATTATGTATTTTGTAAAATGCATATTTAGTTAACACGTCAAAACCAGGATGTATCTTTGGATCTGGCTTGTTCTGGTATCATCTGCACATTCATTCGGGTGGAGTTCGTTTCGTTCGCCGTCAGTGTTCATAAATTCGCATAGCATTGTATCATTTTGTAAGAACGGAAGTCACTTATTGTATTCCATTTCCTTCATAGAAGTTAAGTATAGCATCTGCGTTTAAAATGCGCATTGACTTAAATATGTACTTTACATTTAAAATAACATGAAATTTTCTTCGGTTCGGTATTCTAAAAAAATGTGTTGTTGAATCTTATCGAATTTTTTTACCCTAAACGTCAATACATACGAAAGAAGAAAACGCTGTTTTGTGTTAGCGCATGGAGCGGGTTAGATGCTCGTAAGTGTATAATTATGATCATAATGAGGTTGAAGCACGCAGCAGGGTTGAGATTAGACGTTGGGGAAGGATTGGGAAGCCAAATTAACCAGTTCAAATCCAGTTTGCATTATATTGGTATCTTTAATGTACGTAAACAGCCTTTTCAGTCCCATCCTTGAAAGGAGAGATCGGCTCTATTCTCTTCTGAATGGTTCCTTTGTTGCGTGGAAGAAGTCCATTATCTACAAACTACAAATTCTTATTTGCGGACTAAAGAATACGTTAATTATGATTATTGGGTCGAGACAAAGTCAGAGCGGATAGTCTTATTTGATGCAAAACAGGAATTTCATCTCATAGTGCATGCATACATTCAATGGAGCCATGGAATTGGAATTAACTGCTTTACTAGTAATAGAAGCAATACGGGACGGGTGACTGGAAGGATATCTATTGGAATTCAAATTATAAATGACAAAAATAGCCAACATCTAACCAACCTGGTCTACTCTGTTGTATCGGTCGGGACTGGCTTCGAATATTCGAGTTCTTGTGCAGAATTACTTATACATTCTCGAACCTGTTCTTTTGTTGCTTCACGTAGGTATTCTTATTTAAATCCTTGAACACAATTAATAAAAAACTTGGGAGGTTTAGATTGACACAACTAACAATAAGTAGCGTTTGACCTCTGCATTACGTGTAGATACTTGAACTGCATTGGCGTCAACTTGTCACTTGGGCCACTTGGGACATTGAAAATTTATGTTGACGCTGGAGCACTATTATATATGAACTTGGAGCTCCGTAATTAATTTTTCAAACCAGATGATTCATTCTGAAATAGTTCCATAGATTACTCCAAATATTACCTGGTATGAATCTTAAACTGCATTTTCCATTGTCAATCCTCGCATTTACGACTGTATTTGTGCGTATGCAAGCGAGGACAGATGACAGATAATAATTTTTGGGTGATTTCTGGGTATTTAAGGATTTTCCGCAGGTCCATTAAAAGTTTTGCGTAGATTTATTGGATTTCGAGGGTGCTTATTTGGGATAATTACAGGAATGAAAATTTGGATTAAATTAGTCGAAGATCTGTAAAAGTTTAATTTTGATGCTTCTATTAAATAAATCTCTGCGTTCCACAGCAGGTGAGTAGTTAAAATATGCCTAACGACTTTATCTTAACAATCGAGCACAATTTTCAATACAGGGCCGGAAAGTCGCAATGCCTGAAGGGCAAGCTAAAATAAACTTTCTTGACCATGAAGTAAAATTATCGTGTCGCGTATGCAAACCTATGTAGACGTAGTATTTTCAAAGAACGCCGTACTATATGCTAAAAATAACATGCATCGTCGCTAGTCTCAAAATGCAATTTAAATCTGAATGCAGTAGACAATAAGGTCCAAGTCCAAGGACTATGGATACCGAATCAAACGCCACTAATTTCAGTCATTATCGAATACTGAGAGATTATTGCCAGTAGCTTCCAGCTGTAAGCAGTATAATACATAGGTAGGTAATTACGGCTAGACTTGATGTTCTGGACTGTGCACTTTTACTTATCTTTGAAACTAGTTTTTTTACAACCCCAACGATTCCAATAATTAAGTATTAAAATTAGACATTATTGGTATCGCTCACAGAGAACGCTTCCAGCTACCTAAGTTAAAATATGCGTTAACCTTTTGAACGGTCGCATAGTGAGGCCATTTCAATTAGCGCACATGTAAATTGCAAGTGTATTTATTTTTTACACCACCGCTTCTTTGAGTGTAAGAGTATGACTAATGTTAAATGCGCATGAATTTCATCCAAAACTACCGCTAGAATTAGTTAACTTTTGCTGGAATAGTCAGAACAATAATTAGAACATACGTTCTGTGTTTGAGTCATACACGAATTACCATATTGTATTTGCTTATTGATGGCTTTCAGGGGTTATTAAATATCCCGTGTAAATTAATCTGCATAGTATTACACTACCTCTAGTTCTCTACTGCACAATTGAGCCAATGAAAACAGTTTTTCAGCCTTTTTCTAATTTGCGTAGGTAATAACTAACAACGCCTAAAACGCTCACTAATTAAATATGTGCGACAACAGCAAACACAAGGCTCAATAGAGCTGATTCTTCCTACGTATATGTAGACATTATGTGCCTGTGAAGTATGGCTATGACCGACTGAGATTTCACTGCCATTTAAATCAATCTCAAACTTAACTACATTGACATTTTACGAGACGAACAACATAAAGTTACGGACAATATTATCTTGTCAGCTCATATTTTTAAAAATTGAATGACAGGATTGATTATATAAAACAAGTACGTGTTACATCAAAACTAGACTTTCAAGTCAGTTATTTTGGAATTTTGGTGAAAAAATGCGATTCAGAAATTTACATCCTGGTCAAACGTCCACCACCAGCATACGTATTTTCGTAATGATTTATAGTTTTCCGCATCAAAATAAGCTGAGACGTATCCGATTATGAATTTTGAATACCCACTACGAACAGCCAGTTACGTGCGACGATCGAGTGGTTACAAAACCAATGATATTATGTAATTTTCATAATAATATTACGAAATATATGAATATAAGACGAATAATAATGAATTGTCGCCTTCGCCTCTTGCTTGTCATTTCATCTCCGCTATGTCGCTTCAATGGACAGACTCAATGTACTAATATCCAACGAAAAGGCAACTTAAATATATATGCGGATACAATACAAAATCATGATATTTTGTGAAATAAATACAAAATCTAACCTTATCTAACTAAATTCTTTGAAACAATAGAAATAACAACTTACTGTAAAGCGTCAGTACTCCGAGCAATGCTGTGTTCGCGGGAGTTTTAGCTCGGCTCAAAAAACTCCACGTGCGAACGCGAGAGCGAGCGGAGAGTAGACAGAACGCACAGCCTAGCCAGTGCAGTAGTAGTCAACAGTTTGTTTCATTCTTCACGTACGTATAAGGTTGAACGCCGTCGTCCGTCCCTGTCACCTGTGACATATCACCGTCGCGTCGTCGTTTCGTCCGGATCCTGGAGTCAGCAATAGTGCTCTTCGAGTATTAAATAATATTGTTTTGTGTCCACCATGAGTGATGAAGTCAAGGCTGACGAGAGCATACACCAAGGTAAAACAAGAGTCTGTACTCTGTAAACGTAAACTGCACTGTCACTGTCCGCATAACCTGAAGTTGTTGGCGTTGATACAATATGAGATATGGTTTGTTTTGTTCATTTGTTTGTCAATCATTCATTAATAGATGCAGGAGTTCCTGACACTGAACCCGAGTCTGAATCATCTGGCAGGAGATCCGCTTCAACAGCGGGTAATAAAGAGCCGAGATCGAGAAGTAAGAGCAAACTTCGTGCTGGGTACGAAGAGGCTAGCGAGCTTTTTGACAACTGTCAATATGAAGAAGCACTCAAGAAGTTCACTCTGGTTTACCAGGGTCGGAAGTCGAGTCTAGGACCGGATCATCCAGATACGCTCGAGGCCAGGAACAAAATGGCACTCACGCTGGATGCTGATGGGAAGTACAATGAGGCATTCAAAATATACAGTGAAGTCCTGGTTGGTCGGAAGAAGGTCTTAGGTGACGGTGAGTGCTTCATTATATTCATTTCTCTTCTCATCATTTATCACAGAATACGAAAAGGGAATTTAATACAACAAGTATTCTTATCCACCTCTAACCCTAAGATGCTTGTACTGTACATTTCAGATGATCCTGCGACAATTCAGACGAAACATGACATGGCGGCTCTGCGGTCAAATCAGCAAAAATACGACTTGGCTCTCAAACTATTTGAAGAAGTATACGAAGCTCGGAGAAGGTTATTAGGAAAGGATCACCCGGTAAGAACGTTTTTTTTTATTTGGATTTGGCTCAGATTTTTAGTACCTACCTTCCAATTTAATCATGATCACACTAAAATATACAAGTACAACCATATCGCAATACATATGCTGATATCTAATTAGTACGCACTTTTCTTTTCTTTCTTAGGACACGTTAATGACCAGGCACGAGTTGGCATCAACGTTGGACGATTTTGGTAAACGGAAGGAAGCACATAAGCTCTACAAGAAAGTTTACCGATCGAGGCAGAAGGTGCTTGGAGAAGAAGCGGCCGAGACCCTGGATACAGGGCATGAACTTGCCAGTAAGTTCAAATAATGCTCATAACTTCTTTTCTTAATGTTTCAAATTGCTTATCTCAAACACTTTTCAGGCAATCTTGATGACCAGGAGAAGCACGATGAAGCCTTGGAACTCTTCGAACGAGTTTGGAGAGGCCGTCAGCGCGTTCTTGGGAACGATGATCCAAGGTAAGTGCTGGGTTAAATTACATTTGAATTATTTTTTTTATGTTGATTATTGGTATCTTTTGTACATTTTAGCACACTGGAAACTCGACACGAAATGGCAGGTGTCTTGCAGAGTCTTGGGAAGTATGATGAGGCTTTGGAAGTTTACCAAGAACTTCTGGAACAGCGGAAGCTAGTGTTAGGAGATGAGGACAGTGACACGTTAGAAACACAGCATGAAATGGCTTCACTGCTCGCGAACCAGGAGAAATACGAGGCCTCCTTGGAAATGTACAAGGACGTTTATCAAAAGCGGAAGGAAGCTCTGGGTATTCAAGACGAAGATACTTTGGAATCGGTATGTTCATTTTGCGGTAGCTTCAACTGAACGGTTATCAGTGCTTGAGTAACTCAATTCGGTCAATATTTGTCATGTCGTGTGAATTACTCACTTAGGGTCATGAAATGGGCGGAGTTTTGAAAAATCTGGCCAAGTATTCCGAAGCTCTGGCAATTTTGAAAAAAGTGTACGCCGGTCGTAGCAAGCAACTTGGAGAGGATGACCCTGACACCCTGGACACAAACTACGAAATCGGAGATATTCACTACCTTGAGAAACGCTTTCAGGAAGCTGTAAAGATATTTCAAGACGTGTATCGTTCCAGAAAACGGGTTTTGGGAAAGACGGACGCGGAGACTTTAGAATGGTAAATTGATTTGCTTTATCTTGCAATTATGCAATCCGCGACAGCCAATTAACCTGACCTTATTACATCATGGTAAAATTTGCATTTATTTCTAGTGGCCATAAATTGGCATCCGCATTCCAAGCTCAAGGAAAATCCAAAGATGCGGCTAAGATATTCAAAGAAGTTTACGAAGGACGAAAAAGTGAACTCGGTGAAGATCATGAGGACACTTTGGAGACGCTCAAATTGATGAATTTGACATCCAAGTAGTGTGATCTACGATACGAGTGAGTGTGGGTTCAAAGAATTGACCAATTTTTCTCTTTCTTTCTCCTTTCCATCCCATTATGTCCTATAAATTAACGTTTAAGAGTCAAGTAGAGTCAAAGAATTGCCCATGCCACGTAATGTAAAAAACACGTTTCAGGAAAAAATGAGCCCAG
>JAQFYT010003824.1:0-10056 GCA_034694925.1 Ceratophysella denticulata | reverse complement strand
GCTCCGGACTCCGCAGATTTATCTGCTAACGGAGTTGAAAATTTCCGGAGTTCGGAGTTGATGGTGGAACGGGCCCCTGCTCGGCTCGACTGAGTCCTGTGCTGTACCGTATAGGCATAGCGTAGTCAAAACTCGAAGAAGCATGCATGCATAAGGGTAATGATGATGATGACAACATCAAGATGAAAAGCTCTCCACGAAATCTATAAGCCTTTAGGAAGAAAATACATCTCTCGTTCCGAAAAATTGGGATGACAAAAACAGTTCTTCTATTCTCCTCCATACACTCTCAACTTTACTATTAACCAAAACCAACTTCCTTTTCTGCTAATAACAACGTGTCCAGGGTTGTAAGAATTATTGTACACATCCTTGACGAACCATTTACCAGATTCTCAGAATAAAATGGCTTTGTTTAGATTGCACAATTAACCTATTCTTATGCGAAATTAATCAAATTTCTAGCCTAATATAAAAAAAAATAAGGACAGCAAGACAATCCCGTATAACTTTTCAACCCTAAACCAACTATTATATAAACATGAGGTTGCAATTTTCTGTGTAAATTTGTTCACAAAATATTGTTTTTCATTCTTTCACCAGGGCATGTCGACTGTCGACGACAAGGATTCAAGAGAAAAGCAAAACTGCCTGCCTGCAGTTATCTGATATCACATCACATACATCATCATCAGGCTAATGAATGTAAGGGATTGAGCACAGCAGATCCCAGACCCAGGGAAATGATAAAATCAACACAACACAACCAACAGCCACTAGTATTTTTCTTAGTTTTCCCAGTGCACAACAGAGCGTTTCTTTTTTATTTCAACTAATGGCAGTGGGTTGTCGCTGTCACAATCCCTGCAACATGATCTCAGGTAGTACCAAGCGAAAAATTCAATCAATTATCCGTCGTGTACACTGAGCTCGTGGTTAGCTTACTCTTTCAATGTGAAGAAGTAACACAGTCCTTCCTGTCTGCCTGATACGAGCATGAGCATGACGTGTGAGTGTACATTAATCCCTGCCTGCCATCCATAATATCAGATCAGATCCAATCAACAAATCAAACATTAGATCTAGCACTCACATCCCGCCCCACTCTCATGTTGATGTTCCACATTAGACTCCTATGCCTTCCCGTCCCGCTAGGTACACAAACACAATAAATACGCTCCGGTCCGGGGAAAACAAGAGAAAACAGACAGGGCTTGCTTGGAGCTAATCTACACCGCAAGTCATACCGAGTCAGTGTCCATAATTCAATTCAATATTTATGAAATGTACATATGTGTGCCGCGGAGGAAAATATTAGAGCTTAGGGAGGATCTCCATCCCCAATCCCACTTTCCTGCTTACTTCCACTTTCCATTACGGCTCTCACTCGATCTCGACGGACGGGAGTCGGGATGCATTTGAAGTTTGATCATCCAAGTTGCCCTGGGCTACTCCTGGCGTGCACTACAGTCTACAGACAGAGGCACATGTCAAGCCTGGTTTGAGTTTGGGTTTAGTTTTGGCTTCACATGACTCAAGATTATTATTACACTTTCTCTACTTACACTACAGCTAAAGCTAAACCCCAGGAGTATCACATAAACCAAGTAAGACTCAGGCCCGACATATTTATGCTTCTTTCATCGTTTCAATGGGGTTGGTGGTTCAGTTCCGTCATGGAAGTGTGACTAGATCGATGAAAATTAGGTGTGAGGTGTGATCGACTCACACATGCCCTCCGTTCTCAATCTACGTCCTTTCTCACTGTTGTTCTTTCATCCTGAAAGTAACCCCAAAGGGTCGGGTTACGTAAGTAGAGTGTAATACTACGTAGTCGCGCATAACACGGAGCATTAAGTCTTTCCACTCTCCTCTACCTTTTTTTGTTCCGACAATGTTCGCGTGCGAATTCCGAACAAAAGACCGACTGAACCGACATGAGTCAAATTGAACACAACAAAAGGCTTTTATGGATTAAATAGGGGAGAAGGTTTCGCTTTTGCTGCTCGCCGCTTGATTCTTTGCTCTTGAGCCTTGTTTCTTTTAAGCTCAATGAATTGAAGTTAGTTGTAATGGGTAATGGGTAAGTGATATTGAACTCAATAAAGAAAAAAATACTATACATGCTGGGCGCTTGGCAGACGGATATACAATTACTTCCCAATCGTTTCCTCAAATGTCGTACAGATACACATAGTCGGCGCGTCATGCCAAACCTTTTCTTTTCAGACAACACATTCACAAGAACAGGATGTTTCAGAAAATACAAAATAGCACAATTCGGCTGAAGTAAGTAAGGACTAAATATGACTCAGAAGTTAAACAGGATGAAGTAAACCGGGTTGACAGGAAATTAGGGTTTCGCGGCGTTATTCCTGAGAACAAATCGACAGAGTGTTTTTTTTTACAACGATTTATTTAGGTACTCTTCCACTTATTAAATTTTTACAGAGTGTTAATTAAATTAAAGCAAGCTTCTTGATGAAATGCTGAGTGACCTTATACAAAGCTTCAAACCACCGATCTGGAAGCAGAATTATAATATGTATAAATTCAAAAGAGTATAGGTTATTAAAAACAGAATAGGGAGAATATTTATATTTCTCTTTTCGATTCCCCAGCTCTATGTAGTATTCTGTCTTCCCTTTTCAACGACGATTTTGAATACAACATTTAAGAACATAGGGTAGGAATAGTTAAGCCCTTGTGATGTTAATTCGTACACAATGAAGAATACGGACATAAATATAACAAAAAGCACAAATATGCATATACTAAACAGACAAACAATATTATTCCGCTTTCAGAGCTTTCTCCTCTCTGTTGATACTCTCACGATACACCAAATATCGATTCAACAAAGAACAAACTCAAACCAGTTGCCAACATTAGTATTCCTCTCGTAAGCTACCGCATTTACTAATGTAGAGAAAACCAGACCTACAGGACCTATGGATTGTCCCTTGCATGTATGTGGGCGGGCTAATACTTCATTTGCATGCAGGTAGACATTCGGAATGAACTACAATGTCTCACTTTCTCGTTTTCATTACTGCCTCATCTCCTAATCCTCATTACTCAAGTAGATGCGGAACACAATAGAAGGGCGGCCTGCCAACTAATATTCGGGGAGAGAGGGCCGAGTGTGCGGCGACTCTAGCTCTGCACGGCACTGAACTCATTGACAGTCATTATTCACTCCGAGAATAGGCCAGAGGACAATAGGACCTGAGCCAAGCCTCTCTCTCTCTCCTTGCTCCCTGCGGACTGAATGAAAATCAAATTCCAAATGCATACTAAATACGGGGAAACTCTTCCCCGAGGCCTAATGGCTTTCAACTAAAATTCATGAAGGAAGAGAGAACGGAGTGACGCAGGTGACTACAAGTCCGACTATCTGCTCTAGATGATATTGATAAATTCAGAGAAAGACGGGAAGATGAAGATGGGAATGACATGGCCTGGGAATTACTGAAGCCGTACTTGCTCCAGTAACTACATAGTAGCCAGCCGACTGGGGAGACTCTACAGCAAAATTCACATCTCACTCAGGTTACGATAACTCTCTTGCTTACATCCGTGTGAATAAATGCCCTGTGAAACAAAAACGGGTTTTGCATAATTCACAGATTTTCAGGCAGTCAAGAGAAGGGGAAGCAATCAATCTTCATAAATCACGGGATAGGAGAAAGGAGACTAGAGTGTGAGCTAGTGAGCATGTAGACGAGACCCCAAAATCCCGTTCCATGTATTCGCTCCTCGCCAGTCCAGGAAGGTACAAAGGTAGACCAAAGTAGGGAACACAACTACATAGTCCGTGTTTGTATATCCTATTTAAGGTTTGGCAGGCTAGAACGCAATGAGTACATGCCACATGTCCTTCCTTTCCGTGAGTCCTTTAAGCCCTATCTTCACGCCATTCTGGTTCGACCCAGTATAATATTTTATAAACCTGCTTCTCGGAACACTTTCCCTATTTAGTCGAACCTGACATACCTCGAGGAACTACATTATTATAAAGCGGCGGCGGTAGCGGCATTACTATGAAGATAGAGAGCTACATACAAGTCCTGCATTATGTACAATATATCACAATACACTTCCATTACCACACCGGAATTTTCACCACCAACCAATATTTCTTCGCATTACACTACAGTCACTCACTTTCTCCATTCACCTACACACACCTAGTCTCTTTATTTAAGTGTTCCCGTGTATCAAGATAAACCGGGGAACCATAACCTAACTATCTTGAACGCTGTAGAGCACCAGGTAAGGTACATAGTACACACAAACTGGGTTTGCATGTTGTACAATACAGAGAGACTTGTATTGGTTACATACATACATACAATACCGTACATACTTCGACTCGCACTTATGTGAATGTGACCGAAATTTCCATTAACCGCTTATCTGTTCCGTTCCTTTTAATAATATGCCTCTCTAACCCCTAACGCTTAAACGACGGCCACCAGCCATTCCGGCGAACCCAACATCCCGAGTCCTGCTTCATCCTCACCCTTATCGCTTCCCCGCTATACATAGCACATTAAGCAATCTAAAATGTAAAATGTTTGTAATGACTCAGTAAATTTCCTGTCAGACCCGCTATTCACCATCCTCTGCTTCACTGTCGAATCTCAAATTAAAACTCGATCGTAAATTACCCTCGCCTTATATCATGCCTCTCTTCATGGAACACCGAACCGAGTCCACTACACGCGGGGTTCCTACTTGCAATTTGTGCTAGGGAGAGGAATTAAGCTCACACTGTGGAGCGGAGTTATCCAATCCAACCCGCCCACGCTGCACTGCAAGCGCGACTTCAACAAACCTGCCTAATACTCCTCCTAATCAGAGTGGGGTGATAATGGTAATTGTAGCGTAAAGGGAGGAGGAAGAGAGAAAAAATTAAATTATAATTAGTCACGAGTACACTTCAACAACAGACTTTCACTTCTTCATCAGCCGCATATCAGCTAAGGATTCGGATTCGGGGAGGGAGAAAAAAGAACGAAGCGGAGTCCACAATCCAACAATTCGGCACCGGAAATTGGGTAATGTGTGTTGAGAACAAGTTTACCAACTCCGTAAAATGACAAGCCATGGCCTAGCAAAGATGCAAGATTCGGTGGCATAGCTATATGAAATGTTTGTTTTCTACATATCAACGGAGGATTATAAAATAAAAGCAGCCCAAAGAATGAATGCAGGAAAAGGAAACTGTGATGATATTGAACTGCCGCAGACCAAATCGGCGCTCCAGAACTTCCCTACTTCAGCATTCCCAATTATTTGGTATCGAAAAGTCGTAAAATCAAGACGAAGGGTTATATGTGGAAAAATAAGAAAGGGAGCGTGAGCAAAGTGAAAGTAAACGGAGAGGAAAGGTTGAGAAGAACATTTTTTACACAAATTACTGAGCTTGCTATACAAGCAGCCCATGTCAGGAGTTCCGTATCTCCAACTATCATCTACTCATTTCGGACGACTTTTCTCCCTCTCCGCTGCTCTCCTAATCGTTTTCCTATAGGTTCCTTTCATTTCCCCCCTTCAGTTTCTCATAGAGGAATAATGGGATGCAATCCTCACAATCCAACTCTATCTCATCGTGTCAATATCGATTTCACTCTTTCTACCCATTACTTCCTTCCCTCAACTCGGCCCCATTCTCACTCTGACTCCCTCAATCTCTTAAATACATGCCAGCACTGAGAAGACAACAACATATAGACATGCAATCCGCTCCAAGAGTTTCAAGCATCCAGTGCACGTGAGACTATACCTAATGTGTGGTCTGGTTCAAATTACAATTATTCCTAGTCATCAGACAGTCTCTATGTAAGTTTATTCTTTCACGGGATCAATTATTTTTGTCTTTGTTGAAGTTGCGAACTTGGCTTATCCTGCAAGCATATGAAAAGTGAAAGTTCAGGAAATGAGGAAATCCTTTATCCAACGAGTCCAAGGCATTGCACAGAATACAGCAGATGCAGTAATTCAACCTTGACGAAACCATTAGCGGAATGAACGACATAGCCAGAGTCAGCGAATGTCTACAACATAATACGACATAACGCCCCGTATATTTTCATCACTTAGGGATTCAATCCATAAGTATTAGAGTTTGAGTCCGCAGAACAGAGGAGATGCATGTATTCCTGAGTAAGAGTAAACTTATGTAAACCTGGAAGAGAGACGACGAGGTCTCACATCTGTGGCCCAGAGGAAGAGGAAGTCGCAAAGTAAAGAGGGAAAAAAGGCTTTCACTCCAGTCCAACATGCGGGAGAAAGGAAATCATTCCCGTTCTCTCCGCATGCAATCCACACTCCTACTTCTTCAAATTCTCATGATCGGCTTTTTCTGTTTTCACTACTCCTCCGTCATTCCCCTAGCTAGAACACTAGGAGGAGAAATAAACCTCAAAATGAAATTTTTTACCATGAAAGATCATCTCGCCTGGCTAGTTTTCCTTCCCATTCCCGACTTCTTCCACAAATAGAAAACGGAGACCGGCGGTTCGCTTTCTTGACTTTCCCTCATCATCATGATATTGCTATTGAGTTCACAGATGTGTGTAAGTCTGTGAGGGGAAAATCTGTCCATTTGTGACAGAGCTACTTGGGAGCTAAGAATAAACTGTGAGAAGTCAAATTCCTAGATTCAAGACTACTAGTAGTAGTAGAAGTATATTTTATGTAGCCCTAACAACGGCAGTGCGGGTGAGGTGAGAAGGATTTATATTTCAATTCACAGAGTTCTGAAGGCGCAGCGCCGCTTGCGGCGCTGCGGCCTCGCTTGGGGCTCGGCTTAGTATAGAGAGGACATGTTCACGATCAAATCTCCTTGACAACCTTATTTTATTCAAATGAATTAAATTCAGAAATTTCTTAAGGTACCTAATACTAAACTCGGAAAATAATTTAGAATAAGATCTAATTGTTCAACATCGAACTTCACTGAACTCGTGAAATTTTCTGAAATTTGTGAAAACTTTCCGAAAACACTGTATTTCGATTTTCGATCCAATAACACATCACATTCCTCGGAAAATCGTGGTCTTCGTATTAAGTTGACGGCATGAAATTCCTTTCTGAATTCGCGACCACTCCTTGGCGCAATGATGCATTCGAATTTTTGCGTACTCACGAATTATCATTTTTATAAGGATGATCTTGTGGTTTCCGTTGAAAGGGTCAATTGAAAATGTCTGATCGCAGTGTAAGCGGTGAAGCGGGTCCAATGGGAAAACATTTTGGAACGTCTCGTGCTCGATCTTTCTTAATTTCACGTCGGATAGACCAGGCTCTGTAATATGTCGCAGTGTGGTCTCGGTATTCCTGCATATAATTACAACGGGTCTTGATGGAATCACCAATCCTCCATTCTGTTTGAAGTCGATTAACTTCAAATCATCATGGGCGCAAACGCCTAGATGGTCTTCCAGGTGCCACTTGCATTCTGTGCAGCTGATTTTAAGTAGAATTTTCTTGACGACGTTACCAGCAATGTACGCTGTCACGTTCTGAGTAAATTCAGAGAGCGATGAATACTCGTACGTCTCAATAGGGCATTTTTCTTCCGGCTCGATCGAACTTCCTGGTCCAGTTTGATAAGATTCCGAGATATCGGACATTTGAACAAAGTCTTCTCGAAGCCCTTCAATAGTTGGAACCCGTGTGTCATCCAGTGGAATACAATTACCTTGCAGACTGGGGTCTATTGAACCTGACAATACATTTTTAACGGCTCCTTGTAATTGCATGGCATTTGGGTTGTCATTGAATCCTCCGCACGATCTGATACTCGAGAATAGGATTTCTAGATGGTCCTGGCACATCTTGTACGTCAAGAGATACCTGAAATATTGAGAATTTACAGATAATTAGAAATAAGGATGCAAGTTTAGATTACTCATCATTGCGCAGGTTTGAAACTTACTTTAACTTGGGAAATGGCGTACATACAAGCTCGTTCATAATTCCTTCGACAGACTCCAAGGCAATAATTAATCCAAGGGGTCCTGTTCTAAGTTTCGTTTCAAGAATTAGCTTCCCGGCTTTGGTCTTTAAGCCATATAGGCATTCCTTCATATCGGCAATCGTTCGCTTCCATTCGTATCGGTTTGCCGCCGTTAGTGGCGCTTTTCTCCCCTCTCCGTTGGGATGACGTACGTTCAGTAAATCAAAGCCGCTGTATATTAAATAAAATTCAGTCAGCCTGTCGCATCACCGATACCGTACTACTATTATATAAATGTTGAATATTGTTTAATTACCGATCAATGGTATCCAAGAAGGAGCACAGAGGCGAAACGTCTTGAAAGGCGAAAAATCCCAGTCTTTCGCAGAGTTTCAAAGATTTCGAAACTGATTGGCTGAAGATTTTAGCTGTGAGTGCCACCTTCATTTTTTGTGACTTGAAGTTAATGTGTGCAGAAGTTAGACCATTAGCGGCACGAACTCCTTCTTCTTTCTGTAGTTTGTGCAACAATCCGATTGTACCCCATATGAGCATCTAAATACAGTATGATATTTTTGCAAATCGAATTCATTCGGAATTTAAACTAAAAAAGAAAGACTTGAATACAAACCTTGTTATTGTGATCCAATAAAACTCCTCTAATACTTGGACTAGTCCACAAGTTCCTGATTAATTTTAGCATGTGAGGCGGATCGGGTATAACGTACACCTTGAGATTAGAGCAGCTAGGATGTTGGAAATATGTGATGAGGTTCTGTGGATCCGTCAAATTTGCACCAAGCTTCTCAGCAGCTGCGATATTGGCTGGCAGACCATCAAATGTAATGGCTATGACACGTACTCCTGTGTCGTGAATCTTGCATAATGACCGGGTAATGATCTCCAATACTAGGTCACCAGGTAGGCCATTCGTTAAGAAATAGCCAATAGGCAATTTCGAATTACCGTTGAGAGCCACAGCCATTACAAACATAGCACTTTTCGCCAGCATACTAGTAGTTGGAAAATCCAATTCTCCGTAGTCGACGAATCCAACCACCTCTCCGTCGCTGTTCATTAAGGCTTGGTCACGGATACTCATTTCATCATAGATCAGTGTGCAGAACAGTTTAAAATCCGAATCATGGCTCATCTGCTGAATTTTCCGTAACGAGCATTTGAGAAATCCTGGCTTAACCATCAATTTCGATAACAGCCGTCTTACTGTTCGAGGGCATGGGAGTTGGTTATTGAATTGAGATCTTAGGTATTCATAAGATTTCTTGCTGAACGCCATGATTGTGGTGGCAAATTTCTTCAAAACAGGATCATATGGTGACTTGGTATCTCCGAGAGCTCTGGATACGACGGCTGACAGCATATTTCCGCCCTTCTGTTTCAATACATCTAAGGAGAATAGGCTGGTAGCCTTGAGTGTCAGATTCAAATTTTCTTGTAATTTGCTGACCTTGGTCCGGTACATTTTTTCATTTTCCGTTTTGAGGGACTTGAGCGTATTGAGTTCCAGTCTCAGGCTGCGGTTCATTTTCTCCAGTTCTGCTATTTTCAGCACTTGGTTTTTGTGTTGTGAATCTGATAGCACAACTTGTTGGACGTCATTTTCCGAATTCAAGTCAGGAATCTCCAAAATTCGTATCTTATTGTTGAGTAGTTTTAATGGAAGACGGCGTGATTGTTGAGGCAGCTGGAAGACGAGCAAAGCATATTATACAATATACAATATAAAATGCAGAGCTTTAAATAATATCATTAGCTGCTTACCTTAACCGTGGGAATAGCCTGATGAATAAGCGAAACCGTAGATGAGGATTCTTGAAAGCAGAGACTGTCGAAGTGACTTCCACATATTCGGGTATCAGTTGAAGGAATCCAGTCACATCCCTTATCCACAAACGCCAGCCATTTTTCGTAGACTGAGTCGGTTGGTTTAGGAAACCTATTAATTTTAAGTGATTCCTTATTTAGGTGCACTGAATCCTAATTCGGACTAAAAAAGTAAAATGTACATGAGCACGGGACTTACCGGTGTCTGGAGCGTCCACAATCCTTTTCCAGCTTGAAACCGC
>JAQFYT010003823.1:0-10058 GCA_034694925.1 Ceratophysella denticulata | reverse complement strand
AAAAATTCCGATTCTCTACTTGGCCAATTACTGAAATTAAAGTTCACCTGACGACAACTGTGTAGTACCACTTTGTTTTGAAAAGTTGTTGGGCTTCTCACCGACCGACCGATCGATCGACAGATCGACATCTGGCTTTTATATATATTAATTGCCAGAATCGGTCGGTCGGTAGAGGCCCAACAACTTTTCACAACAAAGTACGTACAGTACGCGCGTCGTCAGGGGAGCTTTAATTTCATAAATGGCCACGTAGAGAGCCGAAATTTTTATAGTTTCTTTTTTGCATATGGCCGATTTGATTTGTCGCTCAACAACTTTTCGCGACACAGCACAGCACGTGCAGTACTGTGGTCGTCAGGGTGACTTTAACTGTAGTAATTGGATACTCAGAGTATTGAAATTTTTCAATAAGTACGCAATGAAGGTGATTCTAATTGAGTCCTGATATGTACAGAATGCAGTGATCCTGTTGTCAGGGTTACCTAAATACTGTTAAATTTTCTATTAATCAATATAATTGCGAGTTGCAGTAAAGTCCAACGACTTTTTCCAACAAAGTCAAAAGTATGTGCAGTACGGTGTACTGATCAGTTTTGAAGACCTCTCGCTTAAGCGGGGGTATTAGCTAGTGCTAGTACATTGATAAAATGTACCTACTACGCCACATGCCCGCATGAACTTCATTTCCAAAGACGTTTACAAAATATCAGTGTTTTGTTTCATTTAGGAATGCCCGGTTGAAACCCGAATCCAGTCTTGGATCAATCTCGTACAACGAATTTCTCTTGATCCTTAAAAGCGACTACATCTTGGGTATAATTTATAACAGTTGTTTTGGCGACAATTTAATTCCTCTTGGTTTTATTTTTGGTGTAATATGGGCAATATTCTGTAATTACGCAGCCGTTCGCACTAGAATCCTTTATATCAGACTCGGACTTGCCTGCTTCTCAGTAATAATCCTAATTTGTATATTAGGTTATGCTAGGGTAAATGCACAGCTATTAAAGTATAGGATTGCGGCACTGGATTACCGGAAACGGACTACAAGAACTAAAATAGAGCAGCTTCGCTTTAGAGCTTGCCGGGTTTATCGCAGCAGTTGTAGTGATTTCTATTATATGGACTACACTTTCATACTGCTGATTGCCACTGCCACGATTAACAACACTGTAAGCGTTCTAATTGTATTCTAGGCATTTGTCGTTTTGAAACTTGCGGGTTTTCAACACGAAGCATTGTATAGTGTTCAACAGAGGCCATTTCAGGAAGTCATTTCATTCATTCGATAATCTATTTACGTCAAGCACATTTTATGTTCGCAGTATATCCCGTATGGTGTAAATTAAATAAGTACATGCAGTATTCATCGATCTAAGATTTGGCTTTCAAGATCTAATAGCTATAATTTTCAAATTTACTAATTTATATTTAATTTATTTGTTATTGGTAAATGATCAGCAGTAGAAAGGAATTTTTAGCACAGTAGAAGATATATAATAAAAAACGGTGTGTGCTGAGCCTAATGGAATTAATCGTAGAGCCGTGTGATTCTTGTCCGTGCAGATTTTTCCCTGTAGAGAAATAACATAAATGCACAATTGTACACAGATTTAAATTAGACACATAATTTTGTAGAAGTTTTCAAAAATTTGCGTACCATTTCCATTTCCGGTTCTCGTATGATCATCCGTCAGGTTCACTTACAACCTCTGTTACACATACCGTAGTTGTTCAGTACTTCCATACACTTATAGTAGGAGCTGTAGCCGTAGCCGCACTGGAACAACAAATTATTATCAATATTCTACTAAATATTACATTTTTAAGACTTGAATTGCTGCATATCTCATCGGATTTGTGTGCTTTTGTTGGTTTTTTTTCAAAAACAAACGCACAAATGTTACTCTTCGAAGTTTGGATTCACAAGTATAAGAAAAGGAGAAACTGCGGCCGGTGAGTTCTTGAAAATCAGTTTATAAAATCTTTTGAAGTATGACTTTAATTAGATAACCAAGCGAAGAATTGTTTATTGTAATTTTTAGGACTTACAGCCTCGGTGGAATAAGCCATTAGACTCAAGATCAGCAACACAAGAGCAGAAAAGATCACGAGATCGAAACTCCAGTTTGCCATTTTTGCTTTATATAACAGTTTTCTAGGGTTTGAATTTCAAATTGAACTTTAATGTGCTGTACCTTTATTTTAAATTGATCCGATATTTTCTTTTATAGTGCGGCGATGTTCCACTTATTTCTATTATGGACTAATTGAACCCAATTGAACAACCTAATAAATGTTAAGCAGGATGTATTTAAGAATCAACTTAAAAAAAAACATTCCGGCGTAGTAAAGCGTATAACAAGTTCCTACTGTATACAGGTTACGTTGATATTCTTAAGTCAGGTTGAATCTTAACTCATTATAAATTAAATTAATTAGTATGTAGCCGGTCTTAATTATAATTAGTAAGTAACATTTAGAATTTCAGCAGTTATTGCAGCTAATACATAGTAGGATTAGCTGTACCCATGATGTGTGTATGTATACAGATACAGCGTGGAATCTGTGTTATGTGTATATTTGGGAATTCGAAATAAATAATTCAACAGAAAATTATCGAACAATCGATGTTTGTAATAACAAGATTGGTCAGGCCGAAAAAACTATCCCAATGCCAAAGTTAGGAATAGCTACATACAAATTAATCCAATTTGTAGCTTTTTTATGGCACAACAGTTTTGCTAAAAAGATAATTGTTAACGGATAGACAGACAGACGGACAGACAGCAATGGGAATCCCGGGAGGTCTTGAAGCTTTTGTAATTTCTAATACATAGATGACATTTGCTCACTGGTAATGAACCCTGCAACGGTCACTTGTAAGATGCTAATTGTAGTTGTTCTGAAAACATCCCAAACACTTAAGCATGCCGTTTTAAATATGTAGTTGACCTATACTTGAACAATGCAATTATTATGTATTTATATTTAATGCGTACAGTTGTATTGTTAATTTTATATGGGTACTAGACTAAATCATAAATTATTATTTTCATCTCTTGAAAGTATATTTTATAAAGGGCTACATCAAAGGTTTCTTCATAATTCATCTTGAAAAATATCCTGTCGTGCGTCAGCCTGGGCCCAAAAGGAGTGGTTGACGTAGCTTCTGCTTCGATATTCTGCTATATTGGAAAACATTTTCTTACATAAATTCCTAATGAGTTTTGCAACTCCTAAAATTCTAATATTATGGTTTTGTGTTTATTTTTTTTATTTGTTTTGGTTTTTATTAGAATTCATTAAAATCCTGAAATGTTTGCTTGGGCTAGGTTGTTTTTCTAAATTTTTCAGAGTTAAAAAATCTGCATCCCGTATTCGTCATGTGGCTACAATAATGGTTAGAATGATACTGACGTGAATAAGGATGATGATTTTTTATAACTCGTGTATTCTTGACTGTGAGTGCTGATTTTGACTGATTCATTTTAAAAATATTTTTGCCCTTCCGATATAATAAAAGATTTGTGGCAACTGCTATTTGAATATTATAGTTTCCAAAGGTGCTGCTTTAATGAGTCTTTAATATTCAAATGTGCCGACGGACGGAAAGACTGATGACTATCTCTAAAACTCATTTTCGTTTTCGGCTAAAATGGAGTGTGTTCAGTGCTATTAATCAAATATTTCGGCTTGGGTTTAATGAAAACGTGATAAAAGAAGTGATCCAAACATACGTAGAGGTGTCTTTCCCATTCGACAAAAGCACGAATAACTAAAAATACATGACCAGTATTACTCATAATAATTCTTATTAAAATATTTGGGCGAAGAAATCATCCTAAATCTTAAAATGCCATTTATACCTGAAAACACGGTTAACGACATTTTTAAGCAAAAAGTGAGCTTATAGGTACACGTATCTTCTCAAGATCAGTCCACTATATCGGTGTCGGTTTCGGATGGTTTGGAGATTTTAAATCCCCATATAATAAAATACAAAATACCTATAAGGTAACATATAGCAGCGCTGCTTCTCACCCTTGTTTTGAAAAAGGACAAAGCAAATAAAGGGGTTGGTAGCCCTTGCAAGGTAAATAAAAAATTCAAAGAATAGAGGGGAATACGAATACGGTTTCTGAACAATGAAATAAATTGAGCCAGGTTCTCCTTTATTACTGTTGAATCCAATCTTTTTTGTAAGTAATAAATAAATACGTATTGTCATATTACATTTGGAATTTTTAAGAATTTCTGTCCGATTAAATTATTTAAATGGATTTTCAATACCGGTTTATGTTAAGGGCGTTATTAAACCATTTGTTAGTGTTAATACTGTTTGTGCATATTAATGAATCTCTGGATGATAGTCATTTAATATACCGGCGTCATTCGCAACAGGCTCAGCACAGGAAGGGCAAAGATTTGAGCTTATGGATTGACAGTGAGCAGATACAGTTATTTAGTGGTGAGTCAATACACGTTTTTGACATGACAAAAAATTGATTTTGAAGCAATGAGTGGTATATAATAAAAATTATTCTAATGTCAGGTATTCAAATGGAAATTGAAGTGATAACCAATGGCCTTGTACTCGAGTACCTGCTGGATCCATTTTTTCAGGACTATTTACCGACTATACCTGCAAAAGTACAAACTTATTTTGCGAATTTAATAGTTAAAATTTACTAAAATACCATACTATTTAATATTTATGGTGTTATCTGTTCCAGGTTGAGAACGTGAACTTTACATGGAGAGCAGGTCCAGATCGCTACTACTACTATAACTTTGATCGACTGCAATCCGAAGATGTAACTGTGCTGCGTCACCCTGGCGTGTCTATTAATAGGAGGGGTCGAATACCTCAGACGCAACAATGTGAGTTGCAATAATTTCAAATATTTACCTATAAACGAGTAAATGCAAATTTTATCAGAATTTTATTTAATTTTATGTGTATAGATATGTACCATGTATATGACCCATGTAAAATATTTGTGATTATTCCAGCTTTCACCCTGAGCTTAGCATGTAATACGAATGTAACTACGAGCACGGTCGTTCCCTTTACACTCGGACTACTGATTGAAACAAGAAATGGAAAACCACTTATGGGTACGCCACTCCGGCTTAAATTGAAGAAGGAATGCAGTAGCTGTACTGGAAGTTATTGTCCAGCCAATGCTCGACTCTGTTATCCTAAGTGCATCAATGGCGGAGAATGTGGTGAACATGGGATTTGTCAGTGTCCCATGGGTAAGATTAGCTATTCGGAACATTTAAAAAACAAATACCTGTTGCATTTGCATAGCGGTAATAAACGTATTCCTTTTTTTTAGGATTCCATGGCCTCCATTGTGAAGGAGGTAAGACTCAATTTTTTGAAAATATTAGTCGCTCGTTAACTAAATCTCAGCGAAATTCACACTTTTTAAATTGGGTAATTCGGATGATACGTTTAGGTATCTGTGCTGAAAAGTGTTTAAACGGTGGGAAGTGTATTCAGAAAGATACTTGTTCTTGCTCCAAAGGATACTATGGACATAGGTGTGAATATAGTAAGTAATTTCGTTGATCGTAATTGGTATATTTTAAATTACTGATTCTTGAGTAGTTTATCTTTAATAATCAAATTAACACTGTAGGCAAATGCATGATAGCCTGTCGAAACGGCGGCAAGTGCAGAGGTCCTAACCTATGTCGGTGTCCCACTAATTACACGGGAGATCATTGTGAAATTAAGAACGTGTTTAAGAACAATAAGTCCATGATATCCCGACACGGACCGAAGCGGGGCCGAGCGTCCTTGTCATGTCCTACTGTGTGCCGGAACGGGGAATGTGTTGAGCGACAAGGTCAAGCCAATAGTTGTCAATGTTATGATGGATGGTTCGGTCGGAGATGCAATCGAAGTTCGTAAACACCACTACCTATCACATTTTTGTAATAAAAAAATTTGAATATTTGTTTTCTTGTATTTCCAGGAACAATTACTGGACGTGAATCTAACAGTTAGCCAGTTTAAAGCTCAGTGAACAGGAAGTCCTAAATTTAAATTTTTAATTTAGTCTCATTATACCACCACAACTTTACATGGATTTATTAATAACAGAAGGTAGTAAAATACCTGTTCTATGTAGCTAAAATTGATGTGTAATTACTACCTGCCAATTACAAATATGGGCATTGAAGCAGTTTGAGACCATGAGTGGCGTTTCCTGAAATATTTCCTGATTTTGGTGCGGCTTCCCTTTGTACAATTGTTTTTGTTGAGCTTAAGGTTTTGTGGCGGTATTACAATTTCGTGTCACAAGACAGGATTTCAATAGGCTCACTGAAAAAATCTATTCTGGCCTCAACGAAACAATTTTACTGGTACTCAAAGATCTTGAAATTTTTCAAGAAACCCCCGTATCTTTACACTGCATCGGCACCCAAATACGGAATTTAAATATTTTCGTATACATATGCTGAATAACAATTTTATTTTTACAATGTCTCTTTGCGGACAAAAATTGACATAAAGTCCTGTAAATCAGTATTAAATCTTCTCCATACGTGTTTCCATATACTTGAGAACTTTTTTACACTCAAATACTCAGGAGTTTCTCGGGCTCCGTTCTCGGAATCGCTTTCAGTTGACTTGCAGACGTGAATTGCGTTTGCATTAATGGCATATGAAGCACTGGTATATTTGGTGTTGGAAGCAATAGAAAGTGTCAAGACTTCTATGCAATTATAGACTTCCGCGGCAGTGTTTGATTCTTTGCCAATAACCATCAATGTGACGCTGCGGACCGTATCGAGCTCGTCATAAATGTTTAGATTCCCAGATTCAATTCGTTGACGCTCCCTAAGAAACTCGAGATGATGCTGGACCATTTCACATGATTGATTATTGATTCTGTCAGATTTATCATCGGGCCAAGATTGAAAAGCTGCCATAGCATGTATTTTAATTTGATCCAGGAGGTGGTACAATTCCTGATATTTGTAAGTAATGGAACGCTAATTGTAATTTGTAATTGCGTTCATGGCGTCTTAGAACCAACCAGTAAATACGAAGCTGAAAGGGGATATCTGAGATTCATTCTATAAGGTTAGGTTAGATTTTCCTAAACACTCGCAAGTTTATAGGGCTTTTGAGGAGCCTAACCTAACCCAACGGGGCCGACTATCTAGTGAAAAAATCCAATTCAGGTACGTATATACTGGTCAGTGTCTTCGACGACGGGTAGAAATTCCTTCGCGTGTAGGCCTGTAGAAAGAAAATAAACTCAATGTTCTCTGGAATACCTGTAGCTTCATTGTCTTTGAGATACGATTGGACGCGGCCAGTGATACAAAAACTGTACGGTTCGATTTCACACCAATAATGTTGCACATTACTAATCAAATCACTATTCAATCCTTTGTGTATAAATCACGTCAGTGGCCGTTATGGCTAAAGTGTTTGTTTATACATATTTTTAGATCTGGTTGAGTTTAAGTAGGTTAGCACTTTTGGAAGTTGAGCACATCTAAGATAATATAAACGGTTTTCATCAGCTCGTGTTGCCATGTATGAATTTTGGCGTCGTATTTAATTAAAATTTTTTATCTAAGATGCAAATGCATCAAACGAGAAAACAAAGTTTATATGATAATCAAAGCAACTGTTAGCAGAGCGTCGGCCACACTATTCTGAAAACTAGATCCGGAATTCGGTTCTGGATAAATCGCCCAAGTTGATGAATCTTGCATATAGGTACATAATATCGTACAGGACGTGGAACGGTAATTTTTACCATAATTACTGAATTACCTTAATGGCTGTTTCTGATTTATGTATCTATGTTTGCATTTAATATCGCAAATTATAATACGCACCGAATTTCCACCCGATTTTAATATTTATTTAAGGTAAAAATAATTTTGCGGTGGCGTACATCCTGGAATTAAATTAGGGAATATTGGTTAATCTGCTTTGTAGGGTGAAGGAGCGGCGTAAGTTATCATTTGAATCCCTCTCGTCACTTTACCTAAGGTAAAATATTTATTATTATTTTACATTGTTTAAATCAACAACGCTTGTACTTAAATAGCATAATTAATAATTAACAATTACTTAGCTTACCCATGAATCCGAGCTGAATCTTTTTATAAACAAAGGGATAGTAGAGTAACATCCCAATAAAGGAGAAAACGAGAGGATATAAATGCTCGACAGTAGGTTTGTCAATAATTGGGGCTACGACTAGATAACAAGATATCACTAGTGCTACTGCAGGGATTATCCAGGGCACCTGAAAAATTGTATGGTAAATTAACTTGAATTTGAAAGATAGAACTAAGTTTTCATTTTAATTTAACAAGTATATACCTACCCTGATTGGCCGGACAGCATCCGGCTGTTTCCACCGAAGTACGAAGAATGAGACCATGGAAAGAGCGTAGAAGATCCACGCAGTGATACTGAACGAGTCAATTAGTTTATTCACGTCATTGAACGCTATGAACACAATTGCAAGAATAGTCTGCAAAGAAAAAATGATCATTATATTCAAATTTCAACTCTTCGTTGTCATGAGCAATTTAGCCAACGGGAAACTCACATTGAATAAAATGGCGATGACAGGCGTCAGTCTCGTGGCATGAACATACGAAAGCACGTCCACTAGATGGCCATCACGGGCAGCGACATAGGATATTCTATATGGTTCAGACGTTTTTGTATTATTTCATATTTCCGATTTGAAGTACTAAGAGTCAAAGTCATAACACCGAAATCCTTATACTATTTACCTTCCAGCTGTATACTGTGACCCATTAGCAGTTCCGAATACTGAAAGTGCTACCAGTACTGGAATCAAAAAGCTGGCTCCACCCAACATTTGATCTCCAAATTCCTAAATAACCATCCATCAGAATTGTATTAACTGCCAACTGAGCTGCTTTAGTGTTGCTGTTCGCGTTAAAAATGACAAATCTTATAACTCTAGATTTAAATTGTTAACGTACGATCCCCACAGCCTCCGCATTTAAAAACTCCGCTTTGGAAAGTACAGTGAAGTAAGAAACATTCATAAACGTATATAGCACTGTTGCTAGCGGGATCCCTATAAGAATGGCTAATGGCAAATTCCGATTAGGATTAATCAGCTCTTCGGTTAAGAAATTCAAGTTGTTCCAGCCTATAAATATGAAGCATCACGATATAGTATATATCAAGGCATACCATACTAATTCTGCGTATGGTTTGATTATCATTATACCATCGTAAGACCATAATCCAGAATAGAAAGCCAGAGCAATGCTTCCATATCCCGCAGAACTGGCGTCAAATCCGTCTGTCGGAAGTGAGCCCATCCGTCCAGTACACAAATTATAGACTCCGACAACTATTACAATCCCAGCCGCCACGAGTTTGGCCACTGTGAACACGATTTGTACACGCGCAGAAATTGAGGCACTAATTATATTGACGAATGCCACAGTAGCTGAAATAGAATTATGTTTAAAGTTATAAATTAATTCTGGTCACGGTTGTACAAGTATTGTATTGTGATCTTTTGATGAACATACTTGCACATAACACTGCCAAGAGTTTATGTGCCGTTTCATACTCCATATGGCTTGTCCAATCATCGCAAATATCCAGTGCGTTGAGAATTGGTAATATTGAATACTGTCCAAAACTCAGGGAGAGTATGGCAAGGGATGAAGGTTTGGCGAGCGTAGCGGTCATCCATGCAAATTGAAATGCTGGTATTTCACCCAAAAATTTATGTAGTGGTTTGAAAGCTGCCATGAAATACGCATGTTCTCCTCCTGATCGCGGAACCACTGTTCCAAGCTCAATGTATGTAATGGCAGCTGAAAATAAGTAATAAATAAGTTAAGGTACATCTAATGGAGGGAAGAGCATTTTAATTCGAATTCACTAATGATAAGAATAGGCAGGGACTAAACAAGGGCGGCTTCAGATGGCTCGTGAAGCCAGGGCCGGGCCCCGAAGGGGCCGGGCCCTGACTTTGAATAGAATTCAAAATCTTGAAACTAAAACATTA
>JAQFYT010003822.1:0-10059 GCA_034694925.1 Ceratophysella denticulata | reverse complement strand
TCACCCGGGATGAATAATTGCGTAATAAGGTCAATCGAAGTAAAACCGTTTTACATGTGTTGTCTTAGACGAACACTCGATTTTCAGCCATAAATCGACCAATAATCGTGATTTACCAAGTGAGACTAGTTCAAGATGGGAATTTTTCCTTTACAATGGTTCATTACTTAAGTTGAACAATTGCCTAATAAGGTCAATCGAAGTAAAACCGTTTTACGTGTTTACAAGGCACGGATTCGCCAATCCACCTTAACTGTAGCAAAAAATTATGAAACATTTGAACATACCTTCGTGGTGAAAGCAAAGAAGCACAGACGACATTGAAATGGCCGCTCCCCCTTATGTGTCTTCATGTGACGGAGCAAAACATTTTTGTCCCCGCTCGCATAAGAACAGGCTCCGCAGCGAAACGGGAGCTCGGAGTCTCCCTCATCCACGATGACATTTCCAGCCAGAACATTCCTCAGATCCACTCCTTCCTCCTCCTCGTCCTCATCTTCCTCATGAGCCTCCTCCCGATGACGTGCCCAGCCATTGACCTGACCTCGACGACCCTGATTATTCAGGAGTGTCTTGATATTGGACAAATCCACTCTGTCAGATCCCCTCTGCCCACGCGGGAGCAGGAGGCTATTATTATTCTCGAGTGACCCCTTTTTCTTCTTCTGACTCCCCGAATTATTATTATTCTGTCGTTGAGCCGCGGTCCCTTTCTGTCGTCGACGAGAGTGCTGAGTGTTCTGGACTCTGAAATCCGCTGCTTCCTCCTCCCCCTCAGCATCTTCATCTTCTTCAATATGGAGATGGAGTGAGTCCTCACTCATGGTTCCATCTGAGGTCGGGGTCGCTCCGCGTCCTGCCGCCTGCTGCATCGTCAAGTAGAGATCCAGCTTGGAACTCGCCTCCTTTGCACTCTTGAGCTCCGTGACGATATTCCGAATCATTCCATTTTTCTTGGACTCCACTTGGAGGAGGCAGGGCTTCTTGTAGGGCGGACTATTGTTGTTATTATTGTTATGGTTCGCAGAGACGAGATCTTCTTCCTCCTCAACCCCGTCCTCGACTTCAGGAGCATCGTCAGTCAACTCGCTCTCATTCTCGGAACAGGGCTTGTCAACAATCTGGAGAGAGACAGGACAACAACACCAGGCCATGTTAGTACTTTCCATTTAGGATTTATGTCAATCCCAGCCCAAACACACTGCTGAACGCCTCGCGACCATAGAAGCAGCAAGAGCGGCAGGTAACAGCGGTGGATCCTCAATTGAATTGAATTAAAGTGAATGAGATCAGAGAGGCTTTGGAGCGGAAAACCACATTGTTAGCATCGGGTGCGAGTGGAAAGGGAGGAGGTGAGATGGGAGATGCTACAAATTGTAATCTGGGTTCAGTCGAGCGAGTGAGTAGATTATGAGGAGCAGTCGCATCCTAATTTTTTTTTTCAATGTATGTCTTGTTTCCCCCTTTCTAATTTCGTATCTGTCAACTGCCGAGGACGGTTCAACCTTATCTCCGCTTTGTACCAAATCTTTATTGGCACACACCTTAACCTCTTCAAGACATGATGACTCATTTGCATTTCTAATCTTAGCAAAACAATACTGATCGTACCTGTGTGTGTGCACCAGTGTCCATGTATAACAATAATTCTAAATTACAGCATATATGTACTTGCTTAGTATTTCAATGTAACCTAACAAGAACAAGGCCAAAATACGAATTTATACCATCTACCATCAAGTTACTCCATTTAGGCTTTAGCGTCAAGCTAACGTAACAGCAGAATTTCACTGGCCACGAGTCGCATGTTTGCCTTGCTATTGCTTTCTCCATAAGCTTGCCGTGAAGCCGTAGAGGAGACGCTAGAGCAGGATGCACTAAAAAGTCAGGCTAAAAACGAAGGTAGCATTTTCAGCCGGTAAAAGTTTCCCCCATGAATCCGGACTCATTTCACGTAGATTACCACATCTCGTGTGTGTACCTGTTCGGTGAGGCAGGGAGGGGATTTGTTTTGTTGATGATTCATGCTTCCATGCACCTTCTATCTAAAGTACTAAAAAATTGATCTTTCCGTGCTGCCTGCTCCGGTGTGCCGTGTGCCTGCCTGGTGCTTTTACTCTCATGATCATCATTCCCATTATGTATTGTGTCTCCTACACGGATTCGGCTTCTTCCCCCTACACGACTCTCTTCTATGTATCTATTGTGTTTCCGAGTTCTAAATCTTGTTATAATGGACGGTGGAGGAGGGTGGTGAAGAGACTGACTTTTGTACCAATTCACAGCACAATTCACAACACAAAAGAGAGTTTTGTTTTGAATTTTCATCCTACCTAGTACGCTTTCCTATACAGCTACAGCTAACCGAACCGGAGATCTCTGTTGCGGCAGGATTGCTCATTTTGTACAGTTTTTTATGACTCATGTTTTATAATATGCGGGATGCAGGTAACACCTCAATTGTTGACAAAAATCAGAATAAAAAGTTTTCCAAATAATTTCCCGACAATTAAACATAAAAATTCGTACCTTTGAGATCTGCGTCGGCTTCCGTTTTCGAGCACCCACCGCCTTGTTACTTCCATTCGGAGCCATTTGGAGATTGATGATCGTGGAATCCGGGATTGGTGAACGGTGATGTCCATGTCCATAGTTGAGATGAGTCTCGACCCCGCTGTCCATCGTGGACACGCTCATGGCTACCACTGACTCGGGCTCAAGCTCAGGAGCGGAAGGAATGAGGTGCGGTGTTGTTGTGGTTGGTGAGTCCTCCTTCTTCTTCCCCTTCTTCGGAGCCACGTTTCCGGTACGTCTTCGTCGTCGCATTCAGGCCGCTTACACCGGGCTGGATTTTATGAGAATGATGCGTGGACTGAGGTCGTTTTCAGCAGAAATTACAGAGTGAATCTCTTCGCTTCTGCTTACAGGCACTACTCAAAGGCACTTCAATTCTTATGTGTGGGCTCTGGAATTAGTAAACCAGAAAAAAATATTAATTATGATCACTCAGGTTATCTCTAAATAGACCCGTTTATCACTGAATCTCACTGAAAAACTCTGAATGAATACGGTTCGATACACACGTCAATCAATCATCCGGATTACATAGTGTACATATGTCCAGTTCCTCATCTTCTACCTCCTATTACTCAACTCCACGGCTGACAATGAAAATATGAATTAGGTATGATGAATGTGGATCAAAATGCGAAAGAGGCACTTCAATGATGTCCTCTGAGTTGACCTTTCTACTGGAATGCTGTAATGATCTCTCGGGAGATTCATTATAACCATTATGTAAGCTACAGTAGTGCCTTATGCAGGAATGCATATGAATTGTTTACAGAAATTGACTTTACCGAAACAGCTTCAGGTTACGAGACGAAGTAATTCCGTAATTTCGTTATCGCTAATAAGTTCGTAAGAAGAGATGATGAGGCATAGGACGACGTTCAGTAAAGCGCGACTTGACTTCCAACGTTCGTTCCTACCTCGCATCTTTCATCTATGATACAGTACATTATGCATTACATTGAAACCTCGACGGAAAGATCAGTATTTCGGGAGGATGGCTATGAGTCAGATGCATGACATTTGAGTAAGGCTAAAGCCTAGTAGTAAAAGGTTGGGGGAGGGTAAAGGGTAATTTTATTGAGTTGATGAGTTATGAATGAAAGCTCATTTTCCAAATTACCAGCATCAAATTACATTATACAACCCACAACCCACCCTAGGCCGCATCTCATGGAGAGATTACGTTAACGCTAGCACACAGCCCTTTTGGCATGTAAAATGTAAATGCGGCACAGAGATCTCTGCCCTGTGCTCAGTCCAGTGTGACTAGTAAGCGTACGCCTATACATATGCACGGGTAATTTGTAATGCCAAGTGATGCTGCCTTGTGGTTCTCTTTAATAAAAAACCACTTCAGAGATAAACAGTGTATTTTTTATGAGAGATTACTATGATGAAACTCGGAGCTCATCATCACCTCATCATCCTGAACACCCGAGTAATCTCGTGTCTTCCCATTGTGTCATTCTTTCTGGTCTGGGGAGACCAGACCAGACTGTCTCTAAATGAAAAGCCGTGTCATGTTACAACCGTCTCTTTGTTGACACTAGTCCAAACCCAGGCCGCTCTTTTCTTCCAAGGCAAACAGATCAAGTAGCTCTTATCACCTTCCTCTCTACTAATAGGAATCAAACTATGACGGATGGTTACAGGTCTAACCTCAAGCCAAATGACATGTCCTAATTTTGCAATACTCCAGACTCCAGAACAGAGATGCGAATGACTTAAATACAAATTGTGTCCTGTGCCCTGGTCCGGTGTAAATCTTGAATGTGCTTTCGATATGCGCCACATCTTTGATAAAAAAAAAATTCAAAATCCAACCGCAAAACTAATTGAAATTTAGATTTAAACAGTTTAAATTCAAGAGGTAAATACTTAGGTACATAAAAAAGGCAGGGCAGTAGGTGTATATAGAAATCAATAGGTTGCAATTAAGGAATCATATATCATATCGGTTACAGGTCTAACGCCGAACGATTACCCTTGGTGCGGTAACCTATTAAGAGATCCTTATCAGTCAAGGCGTGAAGCATAAACACAAATCTAGGCTAAAATAATAGAGTCCTATCAAACATTATTATGAGCTCTATTCGACGAGCACCCAACGATTTTCTCTCATGTGTGATAACGACCTATACATGGATATATACGTAGTATGTATTCGGGTATACCTATGTATAAAAATACATGTAGAGTAGATCCAATTCATTATCCAGTATTTGCTGGAGTTGTTGGAGTGTGCTTTCAATTCTATGGTATACCATGTGCCGCCAGTAGTACTGTGTATGTAGCGCTACATAGGGCTAACCAATTTGCCGATATGTACACATATACAATAGACTGAAACACCACTCGTAATTGGTAATTTGTAATGCTCAACGCCTCGCACACGCACCTGCCTTCCTACCTGCTTTCAATCATAATACCTGAACTGTATTGCTTCCTGTGCAGTGCATATAAAACATTCGGGACTTGATATACCTGATAATTGTGCCTGTCCCAACGCACCTGCAAAAACTATATTAAATAAACTGATTCTGAGATGCTCTTGACCTGCGATACACACGGACATGACCTTGTACTTGTACTTCCGCTATATTTTGTTAATAAGATTCTACGTATATTTTTGGCTTGTTTTTTAAGTTTTTAAATTACAGGGAAATACATAGCTGAAATTTGCCTGACTTTTTAACTTTGTAGCCATTAGCCATTTAGAATTTCGGAAGTGAAGGATCATAAAACTCATTCAAACTGCAGCGCAGTGAGGAAACGAGACAAAGAGAAAGTGATTTTCATTTCTATGAAGACCAGCACGGCGCCAGGCCGGAGCCGAGCCCTTCATAATGAGCATGTTCAGTTCAGAGTGAGTGGAGTCATGCAATTCCAGAGTCTATTGTGAGCATTGCAGAAGGCAGGAAATGAAAACGAGGCTGCTTTGGCTGCTGCTGGTGGTGGCTGGTAGGGCGGAGGGGGGAAGAAGGGACGGCACACGCACGAGAGAAGATGATCAAGTCCAGGATTCAGGATCTTTAGAGTCCTGGCCTGGGCTGGGATCTGGGAGAAAATCTATAGGAGAGGGAGGGACCCCGCGCACCGGATTCGGGAAGAAGTCCGGGAAAAGGCTGAGCCTGACTGGAGCTCTAAGACGACATAGGATCGAGTGAAAGGTCCGTTGCCCCTAGCAGCCAACCCAAAGCCAGAGCTCTCCATCACCACGTCTCGGGAGCGATGGAGGCAGAGGGAGAAGGAAACGAGCCGACATCATGAATAATTTCTTCTCTCTGGCTTCGGGTTCTAGGAAAAAGACGGGCTTTTTTAGAGCCCTGGTTTCACTGTGCGAGGTGGAGGGTCTCTGTTTGGGACTTTGGTTGCCTGGAGATGATTGTATGATGTGGTGCGACAGAATGGGAGAGAGAGAGAAACGGACGAGGTCGTCCACGAAGCTCCTTGGCTGACGGCCACTCTGCACGAGCACACGGGCCCAGGTAGGTACAAGATCTTGCTTTCACCAGACCAGCAGAGCATTACATAGTAAGCCAAGGCTGGATGGATGGATGAGCTCAGAGAAAGAAAGAAGAACCTCCGCTTGGATTCGGCTCGAGAGCAGAGCCCCAAAAAAATCGAACTTCTGGCTCATAAAACTTCAAACATTTCCATTCTCCAACAAAGCCCTTCGTTCTCCGTCTTCCTATCTTTACCTCCTTCTCCGCTCTACTTCCACCAAGGGATTCATCAGCTTTCAGCTTTCTCCCAATACTCAATATGTCGTAGCATACCATAACATATCCCCTAAATACCCTCTCCACACTTAGAACCTCTTGTATTCGAAATTGCCAGAATGAGAAAAAATTACAACTTACTAGTACACACATCAAATTAGAATAAATGCATTATTTGTTCGAATAAATAGCCCAACTTGTATTTTAATTTTGTGTTTCGCTTCTTGAGTACTATACGAAATTCATTTCTTGTTTGAGTAAATTTGACGTGGGTGTCAATTTCATTTAAAATCATTTAAGGACAAAGAAGTACTGTTTGACCAAATTCCAGTAAATTTTTTCAATTTCTAGAGTGTTTTCTCGTATTTGTATACTACCTGTCAAACAAATCTAATAATAAAATCAAATAACTTGGCTCAGAGGCGAAGTTAGCTAGGTATTAGAATACTGTTACATTACCCACATGGGCCATACCCTACGACATGTTGAGGACGAGTGTAGCTTTTCTCGTTACTTTCACTGGATTGGACTGGGGTGGTGGAGTTGAGTGGAGGGTGCTGGGTGCTGCTCAATGATTGATGCATAATAGCCTCTTCGCCTGCTTCCTTTTCATCAACTCACCGTCGTCGTCTCCGCCAAAGACTCTCAAAGCCCTTCTTGCTTTCACTCCCTTCTGCTGCTCCTTCCTCAGCCCAAAAGCCAAGCCACACAAACACACCTTCCTTTCACTATGAACCACTTTCTCCTCCATCCATAAACTAATATCTACACGAACTTCAGTTCTCCTTGAGAATACATATATGACCCACGAGCTAGTCCTATGTACAAAAACCCAAGCTATCCATCCCACTTTCTCTCCAGCCCAGAAGACTTATCTCTGAGGGCATGTCATCCATCGTCAACTTTTATACTTTCATAGCTACTACATGCTCGACTACTTCCTTAGTCTACTTTGAGAAGCTTCAAAGTTCGGAGGTTGTACCAAAAAAGGACAAAAAGAAAATCCAATATATTACATTGCTGAAGAGAGGTCCTCCCTTCATTACCTATTCAAAAACTACTCCTCTTCAATCTCTCTAACCACATACTACATTGGGCATAGTACATAGTCAACCTAAACCCATAAGCATTCAGCATACAGCCAACCTTATGTGTGGGCCGGGCTCTGCATGGATGGATGGACAGAGGACTACATATATTTTTTACCTTCGCGTTTCCAAGAAAATAGGTCTTTCGAATCCTTTTACTCTATGCTGACTGGGACGACTGCGGAGGAAGCCAACTAAAAAGAGCCTAAGCTCTCTTCAGAGAAGTCTCGGAAACTCTTCAAAAAAAACGTGGAGAAAGGGAAGTAGTTCAAAGGAAAGAACAAGGCGGACTTGGTAATATTCCCGCACCAAAAAAGCATTTATAATTCAAAAGTCTTTTTCTCGAACAGAACGCCATTTCTCTCTCCGTAATATCCTCTCTCTGCCTTCCTTCCCTTTTTAGTCCGCCATGTATTATTCCTCTCGACTTTCCTCATTCCGCCCATCTATCACATTCATCCAATCTTGCCCATGACGTCCACCTCCGTCCACTTTCGAATGATGTCAAAACCCTAGAAATACGGGCTTCCTGGCTTGGCTAAGGAGCGCATGCTGGTTTCACAAGACTTTCCCGGTTTGCTCCTAAATTCCCTTGAGCCACTTGAAACTGGATGCATAATGTAGAGCTAATGCTAAAATGCTACAGAATTTGAGGCTAAAGACGCTCTATCTCATTCCACATTCTAAATGCCACATCCTAAATAATTTTTGTCATGCACTATAACCTAACCTAACTTAACCCAGAGCATGGATGATGCCACATAGTTTTAAAAAGTTTTAAACAGATGAGTAAAAATCTTACGAAACAATCCGAATCCACAGTGGCCAAGCGTAGAAACAGAAAACTTGTGTTCGCTTATGAAATCACAACTAAGGCCTAATGTTACGTAAGAAATGTCCTCGATGAAATGGTATCACTTTAGAGTTCAGTTCAGACGCAATACTGAATAACTGATCAGCTCACTTGCTGCTTAAAGAGCTGGACGTGAGACGCGACTGAATAAGTATCGACCTTTCAGCACCTGATTTTGTTCATTGCACAGGTGTAGGTATCTGTGTCCTATCTGTACCGAAATAAAATCTCGAACTATTGCTGGTAGATACCCTTCGAGCGTCCTTCCTTGTACCTACAGCGATCCCCAAGCATAAAAGCATCATGTAAACTCCCTTGCATCTCTCTCAAGAGCAGAGCATTTTGAATTTTGAGGGCATAAAAAGAATGTCCTTAAAAAAAGAATGCATTGCCCCCTGTATGTATTAATAGACAAACAAAAGAGAGCGACAGAGAGACAAGAAAATGGAAATCCTAAGGTAAACTCAAAGTGGAATATGTAATTATTATTAGCCTAAAAACCAAAACCCAACCTGTGCGGCTGGCTGCTACCTGTATTGAAAAAAAATCTTTTTAATCTCCGTCCAGTCCCCACACCTACCTCCACCGCGTTCTTCCCTTCCACCTATTCAATGTACCAAATTATGAACTATCTCAATATGCCTCCATGAATTCCCTATCTACTTAAATTGAGTGGATTCACAATTTCACAACAGAAAGAATCGATCCTTTTGGACTTCTATCCCTTCCCTACAACTACAAAAAGATTGAATAATTGACGGGGGTGGCAGAGAGGGGGTTGCTTCATTCATACAGGAAGTTTGGTGTGTGTGAAGAAATATTAAATCATCCGTATGATCCTCATGAGGCTGTGTTCGCGGTCAATTGAGCATCCGCGTTTTGGGTTTGGGTCAATATGGTTATCGAGACCCTCGGTACAGATATACTTGTGTACCGATATTATCCTGACTATTGAATGGAGTGCACTTTCGTTGAAGGTCAACTAACCTTGGATAAATCTTTGAATAAATCCAAAATATGTAGTTATTAGTAGGTTTATGGATTCATGTTATCCATGATAATCCGTATTACACGTCCTGAAAGCCGAAAATCCGGGGTAAAAAAGCCGAAGAATCCTAATGTTACCAAATGGAATAGAAAATGAGACAGGTACAATAACATTGAGAGAGATGCGACTCCACGTCTGTGTGCCTAATCCATCAAATATCAAATTGTATCTTTTTCATCCAATCCAATCCACCTACACACACATAGAGACAGTTTACTGAAGCCCAAAATATGCATTCATCCAGGTAGGAAACAGAGCGGCTGAATCCTGAATCTCCCGAAAAACCTTTCTTTTTTTTGGCTAAAAAATCAATAGAGCCCAGGCCGGTGGTGGATGACGGGATGGTTGTTGGAGGCAGGTAGGAACTGCGGAGGAGAGAGCAGGTGAGAGCATTGAGATATACAAGATCCTGGTTTCTGGGACTATATAGCCCCCGTCAATACTCAGGCAGGACGAGTCCTCCACCATGTCATGTCAGGAAGGAACCCTTGCCTTAGCCAAAGGTGAAGCCCCACAAGAACGCGTAGGAGACAGGCCAGGCCCAGACTCCTGACGAA
Organism: Ceratophysella denticulata; assembly: GCA_034694925.1. Lineage (NCBI taxonomy): Eukaryota > Metazoa > Arthropoda > Collembola > Poduromorpha > Hypogastruridae > Ceratophysella > Ceratophysella denticulata. The sequence continues at coordinate 217 of JAQFYT010003822.1, read as the reverse complement.
GCACGACGACGACGTGGACGTGGAGGTACACGGAAGAGATGGGATTTGCCTTCCCCAACCCCTAACATCCTCAAAAGCCTATTTCTCTGTCTTTTACTAGTAGGCAAAGTACTCTGCATCTTACAAAAAAGGACGCTTTCTAGAGTCAAAATCGATAAAGATTCAGTTCAGGGAAAGAAAGAGGCTTCAAGCCAAGCAAAGTCAGTGCAATGCGCTC
>JAQFYT010003821.1:0-10061 GCA_034694925.1 Ceratophysella denticulata | reverse complement strand
ATTCTATAATTTATCCGTTTTCGTAAACCTGTTATCTGATGTTATTGTGTGGAAGCCTGAATAAAGGGTTGTATAAACTATAGAATCTAACCCGGTTGTTGATTCAACGCAAAATAATCACCTTGATGTCTTATTTTGAGTTTCAGAAATAAGCATTTTTAGATATTTATTTAAATTGAAATTAAAAACTTTCACTGGTGATAGTTTTCAATGACTGGGTTCAATTTTTTATTCTTGTCTTTTGATTGAGCGTGACAGAAGTTAGCGATTTTACCAGTTTCAGTGGTGTCTCCATTAGCTAGCATTATTGGGCTAATAGACAAACCTGAAACAGAGAAATGTTAGTTTTCTGATATTCTAAGCTGCCATAAGCACTGATTTTCCTTTCAAAAGACGGAGAGGAAAAATAAGGATTACTACATTACATAAGGTTTAGGATTTAAGGTAAGTGAGAGACGAGGAAGAAATCTTGGAGTCGTATTCTTTCTAACACAAGGCAAAAGGGAAGCTTAAAAAAAGTGCAAAGGTTCTCTGGGATGAGTTCTCCTTTCTCTTCCTTTTTTATATTCCTTCTGCCGGGAGTGAATAACCCATAAAATCTCACATGGGTGATTAAGTAGTGTCCCATAAGAAAGGCCTAACTCGAAAAAGGTGTGACTAAGAGTTCCACATCGAGATTAGCCGTCTTCACAGCCTCCAGCTCTCCTCAAGTCTCCGCCCCACAAGCTTCCTCCAGAAGCTTTCACCCACCATCCTCAATTCAAAAATGAACGGAAAATTTTCAAACATTCCAACTAATCCCAAAGATAAACACATTTCCTTCCAGAACGAAACCATTACGCTCCAATACCTCTCACCACATGTAATTATGAATTATCTACCTTCCACACTCTCTGCCTAATCCATCAGCGTCATTCCTGCTCGGGAAACCCAAACGGGACCCTGTAACTGGATTAAGGTGTCGTGGTGACAGAATATCGCGCCGTTTTACCTCTGACAATTCGGATATCGATACCTCAATTTTGCCAGTATTAACATTTGTTGGATATTTCAGATAACACGAAACACTAATCATACGCTTCTGAAGCGCTATAATTTGAATTGGTTTGCTTTCTGGTGTGAAATTGAGAAATATAACACCTCCAGGGCAATTCGAATGCTGTAATTGCATGAGTGTAGAACTACAAAATTCTTCTAACTCTAACAGCAAGTATTTTTAGTACAAAAAGCAAACATTACATTTAATTATACCTTGTTCAGCCGCGCATTTCCAAACCCTACACATCGATTGCAACTGATAATGAATCCGCGTGGGGAGCACTTGTCGCATATAATTCAGGTACTCTTCAAAGTACAAAGGTTAGGATAATAAATGCGGCAAATTGTATCCCATACGAATATATTAAAGTTTAGAGCAAGCCCTAATTTGAAATTGTCGTCGTATAGTCGTATACGGTACGGCTGGGATAATTTGTTAAGCGAAAATGTTTTCTCTGAACCGTCAATAAGCTTAATATTCAGCTTTCGTTAAAAATTGAATCAAAGCGAAAAAAAGAAATATTTGATTTTATTCCTAGGTAACTATGTGAGACGTACCAATTACTGATAAAGTCCTTGGAAATGGTATAAATTGGCGTGTAGTTCCAAGAAGCGTTCCTCTCTCCCTCCAAGTCCATGACGATGATTTCTGGGTGGTCGGGATGATTTGATTTTCTCCCGAAAAATATAGTAAGAAACTGGAGGGAGTTCGAAGAAAGCACCAAGAAAAGGAAAGCAAAGAAAAAAAAACTGAGAAATTAGATGAGCTCCTCCGTCGTCTTTTCCTCCCTTCTTCCCTTTTAAGACTTGAGAATTAGGTGAAATCCCAGGATGAAATCCATTTCCGCTATGGAAATGATTTCCGCCTTCGCCTCATCTGTAAGAAAAAAACAAGAAAAAAAAACAAGTATTAGACACATTTTTGCTTACAAGCTCATGAACGGGGTTTTCAGATGCCACACACGCAGAGTGGCAGAGTTCCTTATGGATGGTTCATGGTTCTACGCGGTTTGACTCGCGAAATGTGGCACCAAATCATATACCGTAAATCCAATAGAGCGCCCAATCTAAGCGTTTAACCAATTTCGCGGCTCTAACCCCCGCGTTCTATTAGAGCACCGGGGTTGAAACGAGTATTACCCAGCCGTATCAAAGTAGAATTAGAGTTCAGCTACTATTGCAGGCCTGAGATACGCCTCAGATTCCTCAGCTGTTTCTTTTTTTGACCGCGGACTAACCATTCGCCAGTCCTATTACCAGAGCTCTATTGGAGTACCGCGCTCTATTAAGAGTCCCGCGCTCTTTCGGGTTTACGGTAATTCACGTAATGAAGATGTATGCAGGATTTCCGAACGTTTCTTCAATCTAATTGAAATGAGCATTAATATTGCACGTAAACTTGGCAAAATCCCCGATGACAAAGTGTAGAAAACTATGATTGAAGGTCAATTGGACTGCAAATGCGAATAGATGGAAAACTCATTTTGTTCTACAAATATAGTAGTATTTGTTGAAAACTGTCAGAAGTAAAATTAATATTAACAAATTTTTGAATGTATCCAAAGCATAGAAATGACAGAGGGCATTTGACCTCGCACAATTATGAATGAACCCTCGCATAGCATAGCACATACATTTTGACTCTCCGACTTTCCCCATGGCTAAGGTCCTTTCGGCAAAGGAAGAGAAAAGGCAAAACGTCCTTTTACACGAGCCCATGATTTATGAGCCTACATTTTTTAACATGCCGTCTTCAGGCCAAGGAGATTTTTTTTGGAACATTAGCGGATAGGCTCCCAGTTTCCTTTTCTTTTCTGAAGAAGATATTCTTTAAAAGGGTTCTTCCTTCCCCAGTGTCCGTCAACGGGAGACAAGGCGGGGGAGAAAATTCTTTGGGGTAACAAAAAAGAAGAAAAGTCTGTCTGGAAAGAAGAAGCCTATGAACTTGTCACTCCCTAACGGCTGTCTTTGAAAATCACTGTCTACACACAGCAGAGCTTCGTCCAGAACACTTTCTTCGTATTCTGTAGGAACAGCAGTGAGGCTCGGAGGGGGAGTAAGGATGCGGGCAATTAGGAACGCACTGATTTGAGAAATGTGTTTTGGGAATGTTACTTTTTTTCTGAAGCTCCTTCACCCCCTCCACACGTCGTTTATCATCAAAGGAATGTGTGTATAGAGCGGTAACTCGAGAGATTTTACCCAGTACCCAGCTTTAGGAGCTATGCAATTAAGCGATCAACAACAATAGGATGCACGCACAATAGGGGCGAAGCAATATGAGCATTTTGCTGCGGTCGCTCTTATTCTTAACTGAAAGTGAAAGCTGACGTTTGACGATAGATCTTATTTTGTATATTTTACAAAATATGTGTTAGATAGATAAATAATATTTTCAACAAGTGTGTCATTTAGACGCATCTATGAAAACAGGATTTTACTGATTCAGATTCAGATCACAAATGAGTCGAGGATAATCCAGTTAATAATTGACATTAGTGTTGAAGCGACAATAGAACACGCAGCAACAATACACACAGATGATAGATTAGCTCTAGCAATCTAACTTTACTTTTAGTTCCGCCAAAATTATTTACAATTTAGCACACAAAGTCAGTACTGGGACAATATTTATGAGAAAATTAACTCAGAATAATAGTTTTGCCGTGAATTTTGACTTTTATAGGTATAGTCCATATAAAGGACCATGCACAACACTGCTTGCTTATTTTATGAATACGAAGTATTTACCGGTAATTGAATAATCACAGTTTCTGAAATAACGACCGGACAAATATTAGACAGTTAAACATGTATATCTTCGTTATCAGAATAATTTTTAATTGCTTAATATACCTGGGTATGGAAGGAATGAACTATATTTGGTACTAAATAGTTGACCTAAAGCAAACACCCGTCCCGAGTGTGCTTTTACGTGGTACATGATTTGTATTCGTCTCTATTTGCCATGCTGTATTTGAACTCTGGCATTCGTCAAGCGATAAGAAAGAAACCTGGGATAAAAATGCTATTTGATGTCAAGGATAAGTTTACTACTCACTCAAGCAGGAGAAACGGCGACTGAAGTGAGTGTATTTGTACTACTATGTACATACTGTGCTGTGCTCTGTGCTCTATGCTGGAAGCGTATTATACATACACACATTCCTGAAATACAGACACACACACGGCTGGAAATGCACCTTTTCTCCTTGTGTAATATACCTACTTCCTCACGCATTCCCATTTCTGAAATCTGAAATGTTCCCATCTGATCTATTTCCAGTACTGGTTCCGAGCACGACCATTACGATTTACTATGATACGTGATTAAAGTGCCTAACTAAACCAGGAACAGCTCAAGCTCGTAATTTTTTTGCTAAAGGGGATACTCCATTTTTCCATTACCAATGCAATGAAGCACATGGCCCACAGTTTTTACCTATGTAGGGTTTACATCATGACATGACATTTAGCGATTATACATTATCACGGATACGAAACTGGGGTAATAGAATTGTTGAGTGTTTGAATGTTTGAATGCCAATGGCAGGACATTCGCTGAAAGGTTAGTAGATCTGTCATTTCCTTATACCATGTATCTAGAACATACAGTTTCATATCTATTTGCACATGTTTTGAAAGGTATACTCTTGCTTAGTTTAGTTTTCAATTTTGCATGTAAAACGCAGGAAAATTAACTGGAATTAAATACACCAAATTCAAGAAATGCCTATATTTGTTTGTACGATGGAGGTCCGAGTACACGGTATTCTTTTATAAAATATTCAACGTGGTTGTTATAAAACAGCACAACAGGAATGATACTTAGGGAACCTTGGAAAATTTAATTGATATCATTTGGTAATTACTTACAGACATTCTAAGGCTGAATTAATACACCGCACTCAACGTCCTGGTCTTATGTTCAGAATAAAAAATATATAAATGGATTATTTTCTCCAATGGCACTAAATGCAAACTCCGCTAATCTACTTTCACTACCCGAATACCTAGAGTATTCTATTTAATTTGGTGAAAGCTGTAAATCCGGATTTGGAAACATTTTTTGACAAGAGCACTTTCCAGAGTCACCAAGTGCATGCCCACTGATGTCTTTCTACTTGAAAGCACGTGCATCAAGATCAAGAAGGAATAGCGTCTCGGGGGACTTTATTTTCCCAGGGATGGAAAGGCAGATGACGCCCTCATCATCAGCATCTCATCATCTCCATGCTTATGTCTCTAACTAAGCCAACTTCATATACAGAAAAGAAAAGAAGGACAATGGAATGAGAACATGGCTACAGATATTATACGGAAAAAATAGCTCAAAAAATACTTTAGATGCCTACCAGGATTACTGAATGTTTATGTTACGGTTGGTTTGTATGTATTTGTATCGGTTTATATGTTTTCGGGGTAGAGTCAGGATATGTCCATAGCTGTAGTTTTACGTACACAAACTGTGCCACAAAGTATAAACGAACCGGTTGAAATACATTTGCACCGAAAAACGCAAACAAACCTTAGCATAGACACTAGACACTACTGAGCTACTTCGCAGCAACGTTAAAATCCTTCTACTGCATTCATAATACATCATCTATCTTCAAAAATATTCTGCATGTACTAGTATGTAATAAATACATACATTGACAGTACATGTTAGAAGCGTAATTTTCCAATTTTCCTATCAAAAGGTGTGCTAGATACGAATAATAAAGGAAACCTGTAAATTAATTACCTACTGTACACTAAAACTCAAGTTATACGACGTGTAATGTTGAAGCTAAAGTTTCTCGACCAGGCGTCAGTTCCAAATCCTTATATCTCAACTTTTCCAGCTCATCTATACGCACTCAAAAGTTTGACACGTAATTAGTACGTAAGGTAACTTTTGGGATGCGGGATCATTAGGAAAACCAAAGGAGGAATAATTTTGCTTATTTTACTACAGATATGCAACTTCAACTTCATTCTCACAGTCTTTTCCGGCATATAATTCAGGAGCACATAAAATCTCACTGCATCGACAACGAACGACCACGAACCACCATAGACAGTTGTTGCCTAATTACCTTCAGAGCTACGACATAAAGAGTACTTTAGGTTCCAACAGACAAAACCCGGGTTCTTATGCACGTAGATAAGAAATTTTAATTCACTCGACCCGAAGCCAGATGAGACTAAACATTCTGAATTTTGCTTAAAGCCTCCCTGTGTAAATAGACGGGAAAGCAAGACTATAGAACTCTTTCATACTGATCAGATATCTCCAGAGTCAATTCAATGTTTCACTACAACCTCTGAGCTGTCGCACGTTCAACCGCAGCAGGAATATGTTACGGTTCAATTGCATCAGCATAAATCGGAATCTTGTCGGTTTTTCTTATGAAAGTTGCAAATTGTGACTATTCGTGTTTTCTCCAAAATATTTTACGCAATTTTCAAGCTCTTTGATGTTCTTGATACCTGTGTAATAAGCAAGTGTATGCTTCTTTGAAAATAGTTACGGTTTAACACCTCATTTTCCGCATTTCCAGTGGTGTTACCTGAAAGCAGCGTATAACGCCGCGCCAAAGAGTAGCTTTCAAACAAACTTTATGGTAATACTGTGTATATTGCCTATTGACCCATTGAGAAATTATTTAGATCACAGTTTCTTAATCAAGCGATTTTACAGTTAAATATTGAGCAGTTTATAAAATGGAATTCTAAATCAAATAGTATGGGTAGGTACCTTTATCGTGTGTGCTCTACCGTGTTGCTGAGTTCATATAGCTTTGATTAGGTTAGGTTCCAATACTTTAGGCTAGGTTCGCACGTGTTAAAACGGTGTAGGATATACACGACAACGACAAAGGTAAAGGTACAAAAGTAAACTGTAAAGAACGGCATTGAATACCTACGTTATATGCGACCACTGGATCGGTCATATGCCGAGTTTCGTATCTGACTTTAAACCGCATGATCCGAAGAACAGGCCAAGACATAAACACGCCAGAAGCCGTAACAAGTCTGGGAACTGATGAGCCTCGTTGCTCTATAAATCGTGGAAGGGAGAAAGTGGCAATTTGGCAGAGATTCAATGGATGAGAAAGGGCTTGTTCATTAAGCGCAGGGTCCTACACTCTTTTTTTTTAAATACCCACATCATTATCTTCCTTTCTCTCCCTCGCCCTTCACTTTCATCTCACGTAGTTCATATTTCAGAGCTGGGAAAGCACCAGGGCTTCCCTAACTTCACTCGTCAAGTCACAGTCAGAGCCAGGGGTTCCGCTGGGCGTTCGTCGTGTCTTCCACCACCGTCGTTTGTTGTCATTCAAGCTGGGACGCGGTCTTTTGCGGTTACGGTTTTTTAACAGTCGGACAATCGCCGAGCCTACATATGTGAATACCTAACCAAGGCTATGAATTGACTAAAATATGAACACTCGCCATGACAAATTATGGGTACATAGATTATGAAAGTGTTCAATGTTTAGTTGAGTTTTGAAGATTTTCAGCTATGAATTGCGTTATGAGTTTGATTCGTTTTGAACTCGATCGCATTATATTTAGATTGCTTATGAATTACAGGTAAATTTTTTAGCTGAAAATTGAGCAGGTTTCGGATTATTATGCTATGAAATAGTGTTTAATTGTTTATAAGCAGCTGTAATTTGAATTTGAGTACACAAACAGGACTTTTGCTACTTTGCATTGCATTGCATTCATTGCATTGCATGCATTGGAAAAACCCGGCGCCCAAGCGCCAGAGCCTAAAAATCCAGCTAGGAAAATGACTGGAAATTCCATGATGAGCTTCGTCATCCATATTCCTTGAGCTGCGTCTGAATAAAGAACCCTTACGGTTCTTCAAAAAAAAAACCTCATGCATCAACATCAAGGAGAGCACAGAGTAATATTTCCCGTTCTCTCCATTTTCAAACAAACAAACGAGCAGTGACTGTGACAGGAGTCTATTCTCCCTTAAAAAAACGAGAAAGCTCAGTGTTGTAGACAGAATGCCAGGGTTTGAAACCTAGCCAGAAACCCAGGTGACACGTTGAGAGGCTGAGCTGACTGAAGTCTTCTCGGACTGATTTGCATAGGAAATGAATGTGAGTTAGTTACTAATACGAAAAGGGCTTTTTAAACTCACGAGAACCCCGGACCTTTTTCTCCAGTTGTGCTTTCACCCAGAGTCAATATGTTGATTCCCGTCCAGACCCTGCTTTACGAGGGAATACATGTGAATCTCGAAAAATACACGTTTGGTCCATTTTCACCAATTTTCTCCATCAATGGACCTAACATACATTTCCTTTTTACCCATTTAATCAATTCTTCCGTCTGCTCCACTTGTAACTTCATTTGAAATACATGGAGTTTCAGCCAAGGACTCAACGAACGTGTAGTCTCGTCCGTAATGCCCTTCAAAACATGTTCCGTCATTTCCACCTTGACAGATTAACATTTTATTTTGTACTAGAATATTTCCATATGCATAATTCACATTCGCCACAATCACGGAATTTCAGTGAAACATCGCATGTCTTTGAAAATAATAAATTTTGTAAATTTCCAAAATTTGGAATTTGCAAAATTTCAGTGATTACAAGCCTATGACAAGTTAAAACAACAACCACGAAATGTCGGCAAACCCTGGAACGTATGGACGTTACTGTAAGATCAGTTAAAGAACTATAGTTTGTGAAAACAAGACAAAGACGCCTTTGTCGTGCACACACAGATGCCTGCTTCGAAGTGAAGTCCATATATGACTTGACTTCAAAAGCTGTTGGGAGTGAAATAGCCAGGCACACACACCCCTGTTGAAGCACATGGGCCCTGCTCCAGTGCAAAAGCGGGTGCTGAAGTCGCTTTTCTTCCTTGGATTTCAATGGAGAAAAGACCTCATGGGGAGCACGGACATGAAGACTCATCTCTCATAGAAAATGTATTGAAAGGGCCCAATAGAGACAAGCCACTACTATTAGTAACTGTGATCTACAGCGTTTGGAGATCTCAATAACTATCCTTTGGTTAGGTTCCATAAGTTCAGGTTAGGTTCTTTGAAGCAGTGCTTAGCAAGTATGTAGCCTTAACCAAACAAAACTTTTTTAGTCAGCTAGTGCGAGTTGCACAGGATTCTCCAAACGCAGTAGGCCACACGCCACAATGATAGAAAAGCCAAGCTCAGCCTGCATGGTTCTCTAGCTATAGTTAAGGTTCTTCAGGTAGGTAGGGCTTGGTTTGGCTTGATGAATGGTGAAAGCAGAAGCCTCGACTGCTTTGTCAATTCACAAAAGGAAACGGTGCTATGTTTCAGAATTGATGAGATTTTAGGACAACCCCAAGGCTAAGATTAAACCCTTTAATAATTTAACAAAAGTATTTGAGTTGACAAGCTATCCCTAACCTTTTGTATTTTGTTTGGTCTGCGTTTTTTCTTACAATTGACGATGCAAATGTGTATGGTAGCATCTAAATACTATTCGATAACAGTTTTTGGTTATAAACTCGTTGCAATGCTTATTATTTACAATATTTTGTTCAGAAATTTTGTAAAAATGTTTAGGCATAATAAGCATATACAATCCAGTATTCATTCTACCTAAGGTATTTAGCCAAAATGCTTTATTGTGCGAGCACTACACACTACTTCACTACTACTACACTACTTCACTAGACAGTAATGAAATCGAATGTATTTTTTGTTTGAAATTCTTACGTCAATTTATGTGCGTTACTAATGCTAGCTGACATGCCGCGTAGCGAAGAAAGCACTACGTCCACTGTGTTATTCCTTGCAACCAGTAGATCCCGTGTGCATAAGGTAAATATATAATATTTCTCGAGAGATGCATTTGCGTTATGTTCAGGAACACAAAGAACAACAGCTTATAGTCCTCTTGTGTAGAGAGATATGAATGAATTATCTTCCGTGGTAGCTATGTGTATGGGTTGCACGACATCTCGTAGCGGGACAACTCGTAGCGCGACAACTCGTAGCGCCCAACTCGTAGCAGCGACAA
>JAQFYT010003820.1:0-10064 GCA_034694925.1 Ceratophysella denticulata | reverse complement strand
ACTTAAGGTAGTTCGAATGAACTGAATTCCGCGGCACTATTTCCTCTCTTCTCCAAGAATTTTTGACTTTCTGATATTTCATGCGACGACGTAGCAATTTGAGCCGAAGTCAGTGCCGGACCAAGTGAACACGGTACCGGGCATCTGTCTACATACTTCTTCGCAGAGTGAAAATGATTTCACATTGCACTTTACAAACAGGTCCTAAACTGTGGATATACCTCACACACGTTTATCGGACGTCGAGGAATCATTATTAGATATGTAAAATGTATTAGAATCGTCATTCTAATACATTTTCAAGATAAGGTATGTGGTACTAAGCACGTACGTATTAGACAGCTGATTCATTCCCGACTAGGATTCAGACTTCCTTACAATAAAATCTGTTGTGTGTATTGTTTACCAGCGTCACGGACTCATTAACCATTATTAGTTGTTCGCAATAAATCGGTTTCATATTTGAATATCAATTTCTACGACGTACATTTACATTGTTCCACCTCTCAAAACAAATACTGAAGTAATCGGGCGTAGTCGGTAATTTGATCAAACAGAAGCAAATTCAATTACTTTACTTTATATGAATTTACATAATATGTGATATGAGTTGCAGTTGTCGATATTCCTAAGCCTTTGCAAACCTGCACTACCATAAATTCTTTGGTTCGCTTGAATGACCTACCAATGCTTGAGGTAATTTAACTATTTACAAAATCCCAACATATTGAATACTTGAATACCAGGATATGTAGATAATTATGGATGTCTACCCCAAACCGTTGTAATTTTAGATCCTTTACTTAATCGGTCACAAATTCCTGAGGCGAAGTCGACGTTTGTCAATATTGGAATAAATTCACGGCAATATCTAAATAGCAAGGTAAAAATGAATAACTTCGGGTTTCAGAATTTATTATGGCAATTACTTCATCATTGGTTATTTTAAAAAGCTGATAATTAACATACGTTACATATAAATCTCACAAATTAACCGTATTTGCAAAATACTACACTCGACAGTAATCAAGGCATAAAACGAATTGCTTTATAAAGGTTTTTAATATACGCGTTATATATAGGTAGAAATGGGGAAGCGAAAGCCACTTCATAAGAAGAATACGAAACGAGCAAATCGTATTCGCATGCTTAACGCAAAGAAACGTCTCAAATCAATAGAACCTACAGGTCAAGCACCATTAGCGGATGAAGCTTTGGACGCGACACCGATCTCGACACTTGACTTTGATGAAGTTTCTGCTCACGATACCAATGACGAACAAGTAACTACGAAACGTCGTAGAAAATCACCCATACGCGAAAGAAATATTTCAGAATCAAATTACTCGTCCCCTGTTCAAACGCCTCCTTCGAGAAAAATACCAGACCGAGACCCAAACATTCCGAATATTAAAGGAAGAAGAATTCTTACTGTCGAATGCATCAATAACATTTCTCAGAAAAGTTCTGCACATTCGAAAGGATGTAATTCCGCTGATATGAAACTCACAAGCGAGAAAAGAATTGGCCTTCAGGCCGTGTTGACATTCTCATGCAAATGTGGCTATTCATTCAATGAATGTACTGATAACGGTCGGGTTGCCATTGAAGCCAATGATGCTCTTGTATGGGGTGCACACTCTTCTGGAACAAGCTTTTCAACGGCAAAATCAATTATGGAAATGCTCGAAATTCCGATGTTGACTTTTCCCCAATACAAGGAGCTTGAAAACAAAGCTCATGGGCAATTTCAAATTGCTCTTATGAACCATTTAATTGAAAATGGGATTGAAGAACGACGACAGGCATTGGAAGCTAATGACACAATAGTTCTTGATGGAGTTACACGAGCATGTATCACTGTCCAGGTCGATGGGGGTTGGTCGAAGCGGTCATACGGGCATTCGTACAACGCAAACTCAGGTGTTGGAGTGATCATTGGCACTAGGACAAGGAAAGTCGTTTGGCTCGGCACTAGGAATAAAAACTGTTACCAATGCTCGCGCAATCAGAAAACCGGATTAATCAAGAATCATCACTGTTATAAGAATTGGGTTGGGTCCTCAAGTTCAATGGAATCTGACATCATCTCGGAAGGGTTTAGGAAGAGCATACAAATACATAACATCATTTACAAGCGAATGATTGGAGATGGCGATTCATCTGTTTTCGCTGATGTTGAGTATGCGTATCCGGGAACTCGAGTGGAAAAAATTGAGTGCGTTAACCACTTTATGAGGAATTTAACTACAAAGATCATTAATATTTCCCAAAACCGGATATCATCACGAAATGCACCAAAAATCCCTAAGAACGAGCAGAACATGGTTTTAAGCGTACGTGAAAAACTAACAATCGGTGTTAGAAAGGCAATAGAGTACAATTCAAATAATAGGCCCCAGACATCTGTACAAACTCTAATACAAGACCTAGAGAATGCAATCCCACATGTTTTTAACGATCATTCAAATTGTAAGTCATACTTCTGCCGAAGGAAGCCAGGCCCAAACCTAATGGAATCTATTAAGAAGTCGGCATTCTATAAACCTTTATGCGAAGCAATCAATCGTGGTATTTTGCTTGCACCAAGGCTAATCCATAATTGTGTCAGCAACTATGCGGAAAATTTTATGTCTATTTCCAACAAATACATATCTGGAAAACGTATCTACTACAGCCATCGGGGAGGATACAATATGAGAATGATATCAGCAGTATTTGCTTTCGACAATTGTAGCTTCTGGGCACCAGACATGTTTAAAGCAATATATAATTCTTGTCCTACGACACCATGGACCGTCACCCAAGAATCTTCGAAAAGATTAAGAGCTAGGAAAAAAAAATCAAATCCAGCTAGACGGAAACTATTTACGAAGACAACAAATACAGTTCCGAATCCATTAACTGATCCTGATTACGGTCCAATGGCACGAATGGCCGATATAGACGAAGAAATACTTACCCAGCAGATTAACAAACTTTTTAATGATTTGCAAGTGAATTCTATTCAGCAAGCCGAGATTGAGCTCGTCACACGTCAACAAAACGACTCGGAAGAATGGCATAATATGAGACGGCCTCGAATTACCGCTTCGAATGCAAAAAAAATATACAAGCTCCAGGACTCAACCAACAATAAGTCAACATTGGAGTTATTACTGTATCCAAAGAATTTGGAACATGTTCCAGCATTGCAATATGGACGGGTGAATGAAGCAACGGCAATAAAGAAATATGAACAACTAAGGAATGTTACCGTATTAAAATGTGGACTTATTGTCTCATTGGAAAACGGTATACTTGCTGCATCCCCAGATGGCTTGGTAGAAGATGATGGGATGCTTGAAGTAAAATGTCCAATATTACTAGACGGGAAAGATCCTAATGAATACTCACGAGTACTTGTCAAAAACCCATTTATAAAACGTTCCAAGCATGACGGCACGTACATGGTCGTCAAAACACACCCATATTACTACCAAATTATCATGGCCCTTCATGTGACACAGCGCAAGTGGTGCGACCTTGTAATCTGGAGCTCAGGTCCTAAAATTATTGATCATGCTACAGATTCTGTTGTCAACCAAGAACTTAACGGAATGGCCTTGATTCTCCGCATTGATAGGGATGCTGAAACGCAAAAGATTTACGATTTGATGAGTACTAAATTCATGAGATTCTGGAAAGAAGATATTGCCCCAGAACTTATTGACCCACGTCGAATAAACAAAAAGCCGTTTCGCCAACCCGAATATCGTCTAAAGGCAATTCAGGTTAAAGAGAACAAAAAATTAGCATTTGTGTCATGCAAATTGGTCAAACAAAATTCGGAATCAATGGTTAGAATGCCGAAAGATTCTTTATGCTCGACACCGTCGCTCTTACCACCCGAAGAACCATCGTCTAGCAAATTGTCAAATTTGCAATTTTTACCTCCACCTACTAGTTATAACTCAGATTCTGAATAATTTTACGGTTCAAGAATTCTTGAGCATAAATCCAATACACAGACCAAGACAAAATTTACTTTATAAGACTCTGATATCCTTTTGCTTTTTATATTAGTTTACATAACTGAATTTTAATTTAATAGATTTGGAACTATATCAACAATTTTTCTGAAATTTCCGGTATAAAGGATTATGAAATTGGCTTCATGGTTTTAAATTAACTTCCCTGTTTTGATACAGTTTAATATTCAGGTACAATAAATTATTCGAAATTCATAGGTAATACTAATTAAAATTTAGAAATAATTTAGTTGAAATTAGTTGGAACAAAGTTACACTTGAAATAATTCAAATATCAATTCTGTCCAGATAAAATCGACGAAGCTAAGACAGCTATATAGATTGGAATAATAAAATAAAATGTATTATATTAACTGCGTTTTTTTTTGCAAATAAACAATTCAATTAAATAATTTAGTTGCATATATTATACAAATAGCTTATTGAAAATCACGAATTTATTACACAAAAACGAATACTGCATCTAACCCTCCTGTCCTGAGCGAAAAATGTTCCCTGAGCCGAGCCTGCTGCATTGAGTGCCAAGAACGAGCATGTGCTACAAAGGCGAGTCTTACACCGCGTATTGATACACTTAATTCTAATCTCAAACCGTATATGCTCAAAGATTGGGCATGTTGATTTCTCTTTTGTGCTCACCCAAACCCAGACTTTTAAGTATTGACGGTGTCTTTCTTTTGCAACACATTGACAATTAAAACAAATACCAATAAACGCCTCCTGTCTTCCGCACTGTGATCTGTCGTAATTAAAAATTACATTCATACAGTTGAACTACGCACTATTAGCAAGGGGTCATGGATAACCACCCTGGGTCAACTTAACATGGTAAGATTTAATTCAGAATGTAGGCACAAAATTAAGTGTTTTAAAAGTTAATTTTAGTGCGTAACAGAGCTTGAATATCAGGATATGACCAACCCCATACGGTTCCTGTGTATCTTAAGGTTCAAATGACATATCGCATGTGCTATTTGAAGCCATATTAACAACAGTAGCCGTTAAACGCCTGGACCTGTTTTCTCCATTACTCAGCATTACGAGAAACCCGCGCGATATAGTCCATTCGACTAACCTTAATGTAATTCCAATGGTTTTTTTGTCGTTCTGCTCTGGTATTGGTATGAGCTATATAAGGAAAAGAATTTCACACGCTTACCCATACAAGCTTCGAAGCGTCGAAGTTTCGAATACTTTTCTCTCATAATGCCCTGACATACACCATCCTCCGTCAATTATGCGTGCAATGTGCATGTCTATTGTAATTGTTAAAATTGTAAACTAGGAAAAGCCTCATGAATGATCATGACTGTATCCTCAACAATGTCTCTACACTATTTCGTACAGAGACCCCCTGCTGCTGGACAAAAACATGCAAATATTTGTCTATCCCTGCCATGCCTGTGAGCACGTTTTATGGTCATGCCTTTCAATGCGTCAAACATAAATGTAGTGCAATTTCAATATGAATCTAGTTCATCCCTGCAAAGCAAAACCTGCTTAACAGCTGCTGATGACCAGAAGGTGCGTATGCATGTACGTATAAGGAAAATCAGCGACAGACACAACATGGGTCATCTCGGTGAACCCTTCTGGTCTAAAAACGCTATAATAATAAATAACACACACGAAATTAGACCCTATTCTGCATTCATATTGAACTTGGTTAATCGGTTAATGACTTTGAAGGGTGCAGGTCAAGTTCAGGACGACGTGGCGTTGAGCTGACTTCAGAGGTCACTCAATCTGTCCATTTAAATCAACAAAACTGTGGGAACGAATCTCGAGGAAATCATTTGTGGTTTTTCACTCAGCAGAATCTGGGCCATGTATCCTGTAGCTATAGGAGAAAGTGTTGAACGTGGCAGACTAAATTATTATGCTCAAAATTAACTGCCTATATATTCACTCATAAATATTTCGCATATCAAAGATCTTAGGCTACAAAGAAGAACCCAAAGCCAAACTTTCTTCTGTATTGCGAACCCATAACTTTAGTAAATTTTATTACAATTAAATTGATTATATTGTAATTTGTAATAGTATATATAAATAAATTATTATATAGTTCATAATATTCAAAAATTCAAATACAATCTGGATATTCTATACGATTCTAAAATAACAAATCACCCTGTTGCTCAATTACACGAAAAAACAACGTTCAATTCAAATTAACAAATCGATCAATTAATTAAACTGGTATATAATTTGTAATATAATATGAATACCATTTGAACATGAACACAATCCGAGATACAGGCATAAGCATACGAGCACGACATACACGTGCAGAATTCAGAATATATTTAAAATCCAAATTGACAAGTGCTTCAAATATAGGATTCAAGCATTTTGAGTACACAAGTAGAATATAAACTATTAAAGCAAAAAGTTAATGTGAATTCATGTACTTGATTGATGGAAGACAATACAGATAGAACAGGTGAGGAAGATAAAGTCAAAATTACATGTTTTTTTGGCCCAATAACTCCGCAAACCACCATACACCATACTCCAAACTTAGAATTGAGTACCACTCAGCCCACTGTAAAAAAGAGCAAATAAAAAAAAAACAGAACGTAAAGAGCCAAATAAAAACCATGGAGAGAAACCGATAAAATGCAAGATAAAAATGTGAAGTATAAAATGCATAGAAATTAGCTTAGGTAACCAGGCCAGGCCAGACTACGCTCAAATACCATACCACTAATATTTTATAGGAATAGTAATTAGGTAAGTAAATGCTACACAGTAAGTAAGAACCAGATAACAGACAGACCCATGCAGATGGTATGAATTTTCTATGTACTTACAGCATTTTATTAGTACTAAATGCTCTAAGAAGGCTGAATGCAGTAGCGTTACAATTTACAAAACGTACGTCTAATATATATGTACTATATGTACTAGCTTACTGTCTATCGACTCAAAAGTATTTGCAAATTCAATGTTCTGCGTCGTATCGAGCTATTGCTTGAATTTAAAATTTTCAGAATTCACCGAAACGCTGTGATTGTCCATTGACGGCCATTACTATTTCAACTCAACGCAATCAAGCTGAATCATCAAAATGCACAATTTTTTGTTGGATGTACAGTAAGCTGTAGGGGATTAAGCTAGGTATGTATGTATATGGTTAGTAGCGGCTATTTCTTGGCATTTAGATGCAATAGTGAAATGATGCCTAAACCAATGACCATAACTATTTTACAAGTTGTGAAAAAAGACTATTAGTATTCGTAGATTGTTCGGTACATACCTCATATATACATTTGTATTTACATTATTCACAATTCACAACCTGTTCAGTAAAGAGCGAGTCGATCTGCATACTTGCAATTGCAATTTGCAGTAAATTTTCACTAAAATAGCAAATAGCGATATAAAGACAATAGACAATGGACGCATTCTTATAGCCACCGGATGCATTTTTTACAAAAATATAAAAAGTCCAGACTACGAAATTCTTCATGGTCCCTATGACCCTATGAGCCCTTGGAACCATATACGATTAATCTGCCCTAAATTCGTGATATTCTTAGGGTGATGTTCCAGGGGGCGGCGGGGTCAGATCACCCTTACATTCCGGATTAGGCTCTTCTGGCACAATAACAATGTTATTACTAGATCGGCTAAAAGCGGAGGTGGAAGGAGACGTGCACGTGCTAGCAGGTGTGATATTATTGCGATGAAACCCCGTTTTACCGTTCTCAGTCGTCGACGAGGGTAGGCGGAATAAGGACCCATCCGGCGGGGTGGTTGGGGTAAGCATTGGCGGAGGTCTTGAGAGGTCAATCCCCGGAGGAATTACGGGTAGAACCATAGGAACAGGCGTGACCGGTGACATTGGTATTGGTATAACTACAGGGGACGGTATAATTATACCAGGGGCAGAGACTGGAACTGGATAAGCGGCCGTAAAATCAAAGTCATACAATTGCGGTTGGACGGGACTGGGATGATGGTCAAAAATTGCATTCAAATTCCGAACTACCACCGGAGACGTCGGGCTCACATTCACATTATTCCGCCCAACAATTTTCGATAATTGAATAGAAATGGGTATCAGGGACGTCTTCGTGCTCGGCAATAATTTCTTATTTTTTTTTCGCTTCTTCTTCTCGATGGGCTCAACCGAGGGTGGTAACGGTATTTCTTCCAACACCGCCGCCGGCGGAGTACCCAATGGAATAGGAATTTTCCCTGGTGAAATCAACAGTAAATTCGGATTCGGACTTTTATCTACGGGCAGTGGTATATCAGCAAATTCCGGGCTTTGCGGTGGCCGCAGATCTTCTTCCATGGTAATCGTGTACATGGACTCAATGTCCTCATCAATTTCCATATTCTGGGATTGACATTGACCGCGGGTCAGGGGGCCTGGTTGGAATTTAGTGCTAGTAGTACTGTCGTAGCCTTTTTTGAGGGGTCGTGTCGTTTCATAATTTAAAATAGTTGGTATACGTGAGCCTGATGGAGTAGCAGATGCAGAGGATGGAGTAGGGTCTATTGGAGCATAGTGAGGTTCATATGGTAGTGGCAGCGTCTGTGGCTGTTCGTGGTCGTAGGGATGAGGAGGGTGTTGAGTGAAATCGATATTAGGAGCATTATGGAGGACATGAGAAGAAGACTCGGGTGAAGTCACAGTAGGCATACCTGGAGCTATTCCTGTATTTTGGCCCTGGACAGGCGTTATTCCTGGAACTACTGAGACTGGAGTTTCTTCGGCGTTGGCTGGATTATTATTGCTGGAGCTGGAGTAGGGCTGCTGGGTAGACGGCTCGAATATAATATCGATCCCCAGCTCCGCCATGGCTTGGGCGTACAGAACTGCAAAGAGAGACACAAGGGCTTTTATTCATTTCGATTTCTCCATACCATAAGAATACGTCACACGTCACGTATAGAACGCAAGAAGATAGAACCTATTCCTACTTATAAATAGCTCTCAAACCAGAGACAGACAGAAGAGATAAACAAGGGTCGAACGTTATAAATTATTAATTCAACTAGCTAATACCAGATAACTCAATATTCATCAATCTACTTAGTGCCTGGATTGGATACATTAAAAAGTACTGTCAGAATTTTGCCCATAGGTTTGTATTGTACGTACATAAGCATTACTGTACGTAAGTGCGTAGCTAGATTTTTAGCCTACAATGTATAGCGTGAATTTGGATTAGCAAAAGTCAGGGTAGCTAGTACTAAATACACAACACAGAATACATATAGCTCTAGTTGTACATTGTGCGTTATTTTTAGAACCAAACCGGAAATTCTTGAGCATAAGAGATTCATCCTGTGGCTGCTGCGGCGCGTTGGAATGTGGTTAGCTAGCAACACTAATATGTAGAAGAAATCAGGACATCTCACATAGAAATAAAACTAGCAACGCTTTTCGCTAAACGGAATGAAAAGATTAGACTGTACAGACCTAACCTAACCCTAACCAGATCTGAATATCCATTCCTTTAGAGTAAGTTACGCAAACGTATATATGCGACTCTGTGTGTACCGATTTAGTCATAGCATTTGTTAAGCTTATTTCGTTCAGCTCATTAGCTAACTTTCATTACAGCTTACAGAGAATCAGTTAATTGAGCAAAACCCATTTAGAGCGAAAATTAGGACGAAAATCATCAGGGCGAACTTGCTTCGTTGTTTCCCTGCATTGAAGTCCGCCCTAATGATTTTTGCCCTACTTCTAAAGTGGAAAGAACGACGACTAACTAAAAAAGTGTTCAGAAAAATACTGTAGATACTCCACAAGGAAAATAATTATTCGGCATTGAAAGCTGGAATTCGTGTATTTGAGTGTACACTTTGCATATGGGAAATATATAAACGTGCCATGAGAAAATAGAATCTGCTATGAAAAAGAAGACTTGTGCAATAAGTCTGGATGGCAGTAAATTTGATTTTAGTCATGTTAGGTTAGGTTAAAAAGTTAGCGGACGAGATTGATCCGTTCTACAGGTTAAGTTAGATTTTTGAAATACCCAAATGACCAACAAGTAACCTAACCTT
>JAQFYT010003819.1:0-10065 GCA_034694925.1 Ceratophysella denticulata | reverse complement strand
TTCTTCTCTTTACAGTGTCTCACTCTCAACTTTGCAATATTTGCATGAGATAGTGACCTAAGTGTATTTGTTTTATTTTATGTTAGCTTGAAGAGTGTTGAGATGTGTTTAACTTGATAGCTATATTCTCACACCACAGAGGAACTGACACTAAGACTATTTAATACTGCCTAACTTAGCTTTCGGCTCCAGTCAGTTTTTGACTTTACTTAAAGTCAAAACCGGCTTTCCCGATTGAAGACATTTACAAATAAATTAGATTCAATTGAGTTAGATTCCATAATTACTTGCCAATTGATCACACACCACCACCAATCACCCGTGCGGATTTGATTTGATTTCAATTACCTGTGTGCAACACCATTTATACAGGAAGTGCGTGAACGTCTAGTAGCGTTGCTATTGCATTGCACTGAGAACACTATGTAAGTTGTGAGTTGGAACGTAAAATGGATAAGAATTACTGACTTAGTTGGCACACTTCGAGCTCATGCCATTTGAATTGTAATGTTAAGTAGTAGGTCTTAAGTATTTGAAAAATATCTGGAAGAATAGAACATTAAGTCGTTCCGGAATGTGATAATAGTTATTCTACGCCTCCAATAATTCAACGTATTAATTTGAAATTAACTCGAACGGACATAAAATACACACTGTTGCTTGATAAAGCTCAATATTTTTAATATCATAAAAAGTTGTACTCATATGCGTGACATATACTGTAGTTAAACGTTTCCTTTGCGACTTATGCATAAGGGTTACAAACAATTCTACGAGGACGGGAAAAAAATAATTACCCCCACTATGTTAATTTCTATATCTTCTTTCGAAAGGGCAGCACTTCAAAGGCGGAAAAATTTAAAGTTCGTTAAAAATGTAATTTTGGTTAAAGCCCAATGTCTACTGTTTCAGTTTTAACTTGTATTAAAGATTTAGTAAAACGTTACAAAGTTCAAAACATAAAACACAAACCATTCTCAGAAAAACCCTTACTCAATGTTTAATAAAAACTGGAGGAGCCTAATATAACTTTTTTAAATTTGGAGGCTCTGATCGCAACACCATTGTTATCAACCGTTCAGCAATTATAAGATATTGCCAAACCGGGGATTTTGGGTTTTGAGAAAACGAAAAACAATTAAGGCTTGTGTTTTATTTGTTGAATTTTATAGCATAGGGAGAACTGAACCGATTTACATTTTTTCTGAAACCCTTGGGGATTCTGATCGAAATCCCTTTATTGATTAGATTCGAAGTATTGCCAATCCGGAGCAATGGTTAGATTAGGAACAGTTCGTATAGATATGTTACGGTCCGGATATAATATTGGTTCTGCCATAATATAACCGAACCGGTCCGTATAGAATATTGTATACGGTTTTCGCCAATTAAGTACCATTAATCAAGTGAATTCGAAATTGATCGTTATTGGAACTGAACCGGAATTTAGTGCTCTTTTCAATGGTGTAACTAATTCTGAGCTTAGAATACTTTTTCCTTCTGAAAATGTCAAATGATTTTGGGCCGTCTTGGAGCGTTTCCAATTAATAGGTAATTTGACAATGCTGCAGCAGGTCAGCAATGTTAACGAGTGCACCATTAGAAAGAGCGCTATAACCTGGTCCAGATTTAATAATTAACGAATTCTGATTAGCTTCACTAATGGTGTTTAATTGGCAAAAACTGTATTCAATGTTAACTAGGAACCAGTTTTGGTTACAACAGAACCAAGATTATATCCGAACTATAATAGAGACATTATTTTGTGACCATGTGACTGTGTGTGGTCTATGCAGGTAGAGATACACAGCTTTGTGAAAATTAGTATAGATACTGATTTTATGCTCTAATATGCACCCAACATCAGAATCACGGCTCATCTCATTTACTAAAAGAATGTCGATGTGAGAAGCGATTATCCATAAAGCTAAAATTTGGTTTGTTTATTATTTTTAGTAGTGGGAAGTGCAACGGATTTTCCACTAATGAAACAACGATGGCTGATCTGCCACAACGCTTCCATGCTCAACTGAAGGAATTCGTTCAATCTTTCCTCCATACGACTGAGTCGGCTCCTGTTCATCAGGAACTGACGCGACTATGGCCGAATAAAATCCAAAATCTTGCCCAACAATTAGATCGCAAATTGGAGTACGGAAAAGTTCATCTTTCTGCAATTTCATGTGTCAAGTACATCGCAAGACGACATGGACTTCCCAAAGGGTTTGTCGTGGACTCTCTGCTTGTCCTTCTGGAACCTGGACAGGAGTCCAACGCCTTTCTGAAATACCAAATCGCTCAAACCCTCAAGTATGCTCTGGAACACGACGAATCTGTGCTTGACTTCATTCAACTGCTCAACGCACTTCGGAATATTTTCAAACTTTCCAGTCGAGCTCACGATCACGGTAAATGAATAAATCACGGGTGAATGTTTATGAGAGGACAGATTGTTGGAGCATTACAGAGTTTACTCTGTATAGGCCACGGCATTTCTTCAAACCCGTTCCGAGAATTATTCCAGAGATGTATTTAATATTTTTATTCTAATTTTATTAGACGGAAAGAATGTCGGTGGAAGAGATGATGGGCACGAGGGTGAAGCTTACTTCAAAGGCGCTCTTTCTCAACTGGTGGAATGCATTTCTATCAAATTAAATCCGGGCAACTGTGATTTTGACCACAATACTGAGAACAAATCGGAGAACGAGAACTGGATTTTGTCACATATTCGGACATACCTGAATTTTATTGATTCGAGAACTAAAACGTTGTTTTTGGAAAAGCTGGAGAAACTTGGAATCCAGGCTCGTGCTGGAAGCTCAGTTGCGAATGGGACTATGGCAGGGATTCGAATGACCCAACTAGATTTAGATGTTGAGACCACGGGTCGGGCTGGGGTATGTAATCTTTCTTACCGCTCAATTTTGCATAAATTATAGTCTGCGTTGTAATTGTGATTTGCATATGTATCAAACTCCGAACCTGAAATTATCTTAACTTGTGACATTATTCGTTTTCGTTTTAATTTTGAAACGTTATTAAGAGCAATAAATTCTTTTTCACAGACAAAACCATTCCAGAATGGCACGGAAGTCCTGGGACGTTGTTCTCAATCTTCAAAGCAGGGAGGTCAATTGAAAGCAGATGCTGTCAAGACACAACAAACGGTTACCAGCGTATACAAGGAAAACGTTTCAGAAAAAACTGAAATTGAGAATATCAGTCTAGCCAACGCTTTGAACAGTTGTCGCTCGACCGGGAAAGAAAAGGAAACTGTCTCTGAATTGAATCCGAAACTAATAACAAATAAAGGCAAAAGTGTACGCTCCTACTTCCGTACAACTGCTAAAGAAGTGGAAATTCTGCTAGGCATTGCCAAGAACCCCGAGAACTCAATTTGTGAAGATGACTTGAACTATTTGAGGAATAAATTCATTGGATGGAAATGGAGGGTTTGTGACACGAACTACAACATGAACTTGAGTATTGCTACAATATTCTCACTTGAAAGTCAACGTCAGCTCATCAGCAACAGTGTTCAAGAGTCACTCGTTGAATATTCTTTCTCGGCAGGATTAGACGAAGTTGCTGAGATTATTAGGCTCAAGATCCTGAAAACCGTTCAAAACTGCGCAGAGCGGAACAATGGTCGAATTCCTGAACCTGTAGAAACTCGTTTGTTAGAATTTCGGAATCAAAGATCGTGCACAGATGACTTGAAGAAAGCTCTGTGGAAAATATTCAAAAAGAATGATAACAATTTGTATGCAGCATTTGAAATTGCTCTGGAAGACATCAAACTTCGCAGGAAAACCCTGGACAAGGCTGCTCTTGAGGAAATTCTTGACTACATTCGAGAACAAGTTTGTGACGAAGAGAGAGCCATTAATTTACAAACCAAATTCTCGTACGTAACTGATTTCTTTGAAATAATTATGGGACAGCAACCGTTGATCAATACAGAAAACGAAACAGCTGAAGTGAACAATGCTCAAATTTTGAATTATGTTCGTCTGGGCGTTGGTGCCGTTAGCACCGGTCTCACGTTTGGCCTCGTGGGTCCGAGCATGATTGGCACTGCGGTGTGGGATATGGTAACTGGTTCATCTCCATCATCAGTAGCCAAGGATTACTCGGATGAAACGGAAAGTTTCGTCAGAGCTAAACTAGCTCAAATCCTGTACGATTTCATGACACACCCTAAAACCCCCAAACTGGACTTCATCCAACTCCAAACTTTCGTTGAGCTGTACTATCAAGTTTTGCATGACTCTTCTCCGTGGCCTGATTCGGATGGTAAATTATGCAAATCCAGTATCATCGGTTGCATTCTCGAAATCTTGAATAGTTCTGATTTTGAGTCATCCAATCTAACACCTGAGCTTCTTGACCTTCTGGTTTTGGTCATCTTGGACGAATCAAATCCGAAAATTGGAACTATTGCCCTAATGTCCTTGGGTAATCTCGTGACAAGTGATCCAAACATCCAGATACCTGGTCCTTTCCGCCTTGCCCCAAAGCTAATTCAGACAGGCGGAATTGATGAGGAAGGTTTAGTTTACTTTGACAAGCATAATGAAGACGTCCAAGGCATGACTTTTAGCTCCGCCATGACGGCTCATATCATACTCAATGCATTGAAACATGAAAACTCAGACCTTCGCGAATTGAAAACTTCCATTTTGGATTTACTAGCTCAAGCCCTGGCCGAGAGTAAAGATAAAAATACACGAATTCTCTGTTCGGAATGTTTATTCGTTGTTTCACAAGAAACGAAGGAGTACTTTAGTACTGAAATTCTATGGACACTCCAGTCAATGACTCTGGACGGAGTTGCGGACATCAGGATTCATTGCATCGCTGCATATTGCATTACAGTTTCAAAAATGTTGTGCGGTTCCGAATTCACAAATTTTGCCCTGAGCTCAAACGACCTTGACGAGTTAACCCATATGTTTGCTATTGAGAGGTTGGTTCTCGGTACGAAGGACTTTACAAAAATTGTGAATGGTGCAATACTTGAAGCAATTTATCACTGTGCTGAAATACTAACGTTTTCACATCAAGTATTCCAGCTTCTGGCCACCTTGCTGGGCTCTGTTCAGAACCCAGATTTAAAACGATCAGAATTTATTTTGCAAATTATCCTGAAGCAAATGAAGACCAATGGCACGGCTTTGCCTGAGTATCTTATGGACGCTCTCGAGGACCTCTTTGTTCGAGAATCCAAAGTGTTCCAAAGTTGTGTAGAAATTTTCGCCGTCGTTTCAGAGAAGAGGGGGTTTTTGAGTCGGGTTGTTCTGGATGGGCTGTACAAGAATTTAGAAAATACGGAGAACCAAACTTTAATTCTGAGAATACTTCTAATTGCACTCTCCGTTCAAGATCTACCCTATCATGTATTTCGTCGGTTCGACCTAGAATTTGCATGCAAGAGACTTCTAGCAAATCTCAACCAGAGTACTATTTCCAATTCAGCGCAAGATTACGATATTGAGAAATATTTTAGTCCAAAGAAAAACACGGACTCTTTTCGGATAAACTTGCTCCAAACTGTTAAGCAATACTTTGTGAATGGAATGCGTGTCACGGCTCTCAATTTTGACCTCTTCAAATCCTGCATTAGTCGCGGACTCAATATGGAAACTACACTTGAATGCATTTCCCAAGCAGCAGAGAATGGACAGATTCTGCCCAGAGACATCGTTGAATTGGTATTCGACTCAAAACTCACTACTGGGATATCTTCAGGAATTCAGCTCCGTATCTCTTTGGCCCTTGTTCAAAATAACCAAACTTTGCCAATGGAATTCCAAAATACGGTAATACTGCCTCGATTTCTAAAACAATCATTCAACAATATATTCAAATCTGCCGGAGAAGACGCCCAAATATTTTCCATTGTAACCAAATCCCTGCAAAATACACAGAGACTTACCAACATTGAGGGCATTGTAAGTAAACTCTGTGTTGGTTGGAAGAAGGAATCGGGCGGAACTCATCGTCAGCGATTAGAAATTCTAACCGCACTTTCTAGTCTGGTCAATTGTGGAGAGGACATTGGAGAATTGGATGGATTGGAGTTGAAGTTTGTTTTCATTGAAGCTTTGAAAGATACAAATTCACAGATTCAAGAAACAGGGATCCATGGTTTCATAGCACTCAACACTCGAGTTCATCTGTCTTCTAAAGA
Organism: Ceratophysella denticulata; assembly: GCA_034694925.1. Classification (NCBI taxonomy): domain Eukaryota; kingdom Metazoa; phylum Arthropoda; class Collembola; order Poduromorpha; family Hypogastruridae; genus Ceratophysella; species Ceratophysella denticulata. The sequence goes on along the minus strand of JAQFYT010003819.1, from coordinate 3,869 downwards.
GAAGACTAGCTTTTGTGAATCAGCAGATATTCACCTCTTGGTCAAGATTCAAAGAAACGAAGCATCCAGTACATCAGTCAAATATACAATTACTGAATTCCTTAATTCTAAAAAAGATTTGAGTCGCAATCTTAAAGCCTGCATTAACCTATCGAGTCTGAAGAATAAGTCAAATTCTGACTTTATTTTAGATCTACCCAATCTTCTGAGACTTGGAAATAATGAATTCTTTGACACAGAAGAATGTCAGAACAGATTCAAAATGATTCTAGAAATTGAGCCTAATCCAGATATCCTGAATTCAACTATTCAAATCATATTAAGTTCTCCTTCCAAATCACTTCCTCCACATACACTGGAAGCAATTTCTCTGGCTCTTGTGAACCATTCAGAACTATCAGAATTCAAAAACAATTGTCAGCAAATACTGAATGATTCCATTGATCTGGGAATTATATTTACGCCTAAAATCATTCAATACCTCGAAATGGACGCTCAATTAAATTCTAAGCTACTGCTCAAACTCATGTCAAAAGCCTCTGTCCAAGCCAACCTGTCAAAAGAATTGCAAGCGTCATTCAAAATTGAGCAACTGATTGAAGCAAAGAAATTAAAAGAGTCCGCATTGGATAAGATTCTGACGGACCTTGGGTATCCAGTCCTAGAAGCATCCAGTGTCGAGCGATTACTCTCAGCCGAATGCATTAAACCCGGGGTTTCTTTGAAAATCGTTCACCTGATTGCAGCTAATCTACAGGCAACTGGATTTCTAGCAAATATTGAACTTAAGACGAAATGCCTAAAAATCCTAGAATACGCTCTAATCAAATATGAGGAACAAGTACAAGATTCAGTTCTGGAAACTTTCATCACATCCATTTCCGAAGTTAGGAAACTTGAGAAACCAAAAGAAACCGTGATTTCTTTATTAAATATTTGGAACGATTCCAAGAAAACAACTCTGGAGAGGAAATGCTTGGTTCTTCAGGTCTTTGGGGAAATATTCAAAAATGTATCATTTCGAAAACCGTTTGTAAAACGTAAAGTTATATCACTCCTCATGGAACTCACACAAAGCCCCGTTGCGGTCATTCGGAAGCTGTCCATCCGGGCGCTTCGCTCTCTTCAGCCAGGTTCATTGAAGTCAGAAAAATGTAGTTTAGATATTCCTTCAATTCAGACTAAAATTGAATCACTCTTTTCTTTAATCACGGATCATGCATTCAACGAAGTGTTCAACGGAGAATCACCAGAACGAATTGAAGAAGAACGTGTCATGGACCCAGAATTCACGGAAAAATTGACGGAATTCTTGATTGGCCTGAACTACTTGGACTTTAAAAGACTTCGAGAAGTTCGGGACGATCGTTCGAAATGGAAAAGATTGTTGATTCTGTCTGACTTTCTTGGAACTTCCATTCAATCCATCGATGAGCAGTTGGACTTTTTCACCTTTGCAATTCGACTCTACGAAAAGGCCAAGAATGATTCGGAAGCGCAGGATTTATTTGCTTGGCTCTCACTGCGTCTTCCAGACCTTGAGCGAAACTGTATCAGTTCTCTCTTCACATCTCTTTTACACTTGGATGCAGAGAAAATTCTTGAAGTGCTCAAGAAACCCAGTAAGACTCTGGCGAAGGAAGTGGCTCAAATAATCGTGACTGAATCATTTCAGTCTAAACTCCAATTTCAACTCAGTCCCAAACTCACGAATACATTGGCCTACCGATTCGTACTTATCCTTGGACCAGAATTAGCTCAAGACGTATCACAGAATCTTGTTTCTATTGAGAGTATTGACGCACTTGATTCGTTCCTGAACACTTTCTCGGTTTTGGAAAATGTAAATTTTTTTAAGCTTAGAAGTGAGCTGAAACCATATCTCAAGGACATTGAGACTGTCTACGAGCTAAAAGTAATCATGGAATGTCTGATCCTCATGGCTTCAATTCCAGTGACTGTAACTCGACGACCAAGAATCCAGCGAATGATCACTGCCCTGCTGCGCAACGGAATTCTGGTTAAAGACGTCTCCCAATTGATGATCGTTACCTTTCTCAACGGTTTAGGAAAATCAAAGCTCAAAGCTGAAGAGGGGTTAAAAGCGTTTGACCACACTCTATCTCAATCATGCCAGTATCAAGTAAACTCCTTCTTTTTCTCCCAACTCGTTTCAACCTTAACTCAATCTGGCAAGTCCAAGGACTTCATTCCAATGATTAACACTATGTTCAGGGAAGGCGTATTTGATGGTAAATCAGGAGTTAAGGACATTCACCAAGTGGTTGACGAGTTCCGAAGGTACAACTCAAAAACGTCCTACAAATGGAGTTGTCTGAGAGAACGCTTCGTTAAAGCTGGTTACCAATGGTCTCTGCTCAAGCTTAAACTCTTGCAAATAGTGAAGGCGGACAAACGAAGTTCTATTATGCCAACGGACGCTCAAATTTGTGAATGGACGACTGAGGATATAGTGAACTGGACGACCTTAGCCAAAATAAGAACTGCTGCGAAAAACATAGATACACATGAATTCTACACTGAAGCACTCACTGTTTGCTCCGTAGCCATAAAACTGCACAGAAACTTCAACCTGACCAAGGTTCAAGTCCTCAGCTGCTACGTTGCTCTCCACAAGTTGGACAAAGACAAGCTGAAAGGTCAACTTCAGCAGGTGGCAACAGGATCAGGGAAATCTGCTATCATTGCAATTCTTGCTGTAGTTCGAGCTCTCGAAGGGAACTACGTGGACATTTACACGAGCAGTCCGATTCTGGCTGAGCGGGATTCCAAGGAATGGGATCCATTTTATCAACTGTTTGGACTTACAGCGGCTCATAACGGAGACATTGGATCCTGTTACATTTCTGGGAGTAAACCATGCTACAGTCACCGGATTGTTCACGGAGAGTGCTCCCAGTTTCAATTTGACTACCTCAGAGATAAGTACAGTGATCTAGGAACACTGGGCGGTCGAACGCTAGACTTTGCTATTGTGGACGAAGTGGACTCAATGCTTCTTGACGACAGTTCCAAATTGGCTCGTCTTTCCACCACTTTACCCGGAATGGACTTACTCGAGGTTATTTACCACTTCGTGTGGGAACGCTTGGCCTACCTCCAGTCACATCTCTACTCCATCAAGGACAATTACTTCTATTTGGAAGGACAAGTGAGTCGGAGTGACACCGGAAAAGTACTCTACAAAGTGGCTGAATTGAAAACCAATGAACTCATGGTCATCCAAGACCTCACAACTTTCATCTACACCTGCTCTGATGCTGACTTGGTTCAAGCCAGGATATTTCCATTGGAAGACATTGAGAATTTCGTTAAGGAACAGCTTACGAACTATGTTGAGTCTCTTACTACGGACGAGACTGTGAAGGTCAAAGTCCCCAAACATCTTGAGGCATTTGTAAGAGCCCAAACTCCGTTCTGGGTCGAGAGTGCACTCACAGCTCTCAGCTTCCAGGAAGACGTGCACTACGTTGTGAGCGACAACATGATCAAGCCCGTGGACTACAGAACAACTGGCATTGTCCAGTCAGGCACGAATTGGAATAATGGGCTTCATCAGTTCCTGGGACTCAAGCATTCTCTTAAAATTACCCCTGAAACAGTTACAACCAACTTTCTTTCTAATCTCTCCATGCTGAGGAAATATGGGTCAAATCTAATTGGATTTACTGGGACTTTGGGCTCAGAAGCTGGACGAGCACTCATGTACAAAGTGTACAATGTCAAGCTGCTCATATTACCGGAAACCAATTTTAAACGTTACTTTCAGTTCCCGGATGTTCTCGTTCCGAATGAGGAGCAGTGGTACAAGGAAATCGTCATTTCATGTATGGCGGAGAGGTCCAAGG
>JAQFYT010003818.1:0-10068 GCA_034694925.1 Ceratophysella denticulata | reverse complement strand
ATTATAAGTTTGTAACTCAAATTGGTATTTATGTGGAAGTTTAAATAAATCATTTTCTGATTCTTAAAAAAAAAAAAGTGAGGGTTCTCAGTGACAGTCACACGATTGTATTGTAGTAGTATTCCTGACATACCTACTTAACGATTACATTTCAGATTCAGAAAGGCATTCAGTTAAATATTTCAGATTTATTATCACTTATTTCTTAGCCATTCAGATATTTCTGAATAATAAAAGCAATTATTTGCTATTATACCAACTTTTGTAACCGTACCGTTACCCGTTGTCAAAGGTTATAGATACACCTTCAAGGATCGCGTAGATCATCGCATGTGCAATCAGTACCAGATAACCTAACCTAACTGCAAATAAAGAATAAAAAATGTGCTCCTTTAATTTAACCATAACTGAACTGATCTCAATGTACTACGCATCGTAATATGACATAAATTAAATTCGTTACCGTAATAATGTTTAAAGTTCCGGTTCGGTAACGTGTTTACATTCACAATAGGTTTTGCTCAAACATATTATGCTACCGTCGCCCAAATATGGAGATCAGTTATTAGGGTCAGGTTAGGTTAGACACGCTCACAGAGAATTCTGTAAGGAAACACGCGGTCGGCTCAGAAGTCAAACTGCAATGTTAATTTGAAGATTTTTTAATTAGCATGTGTAAAAAATTACTAACCGGAATTTACGATTGACTATAGAATTAATAAATCAATTTCCAGTGTCATTTTGCGGGAGGTGGAATGTCGGGACGCTGGGGTGCTGTGGGCTGCCTCGTAGGTCGGTCCAGCTCGGGAGTGGAGCTGGGTGCTGCTGAGTGCTGTGAGGTGACTAGGGAGGTATTGGAGGAGAGGGATTGGCCCATGGAGCCCGTTGAGTAGGCGTGACATTCGGAAACTCTTCTGGATGATGAATAGAACCTGGACTTAGGTTAAATCGGAGTCTGAGCCCGAAGAGATTACCATAGAATCTCGAGTCTTCCTACTGCCGCCGTTCGTCCACGAACAAATCCAGATTATTGGGCAGGATCGCGAAGGGATTAAATTAAAACAACTTCCGTTCTCGCTCTCCTTCCAAAACCACTACTTACACCGCTAAGGCTCCTCCTGTCTAACGCCAGCTTACCCGCATTTTTTCCGCAGAAAAAGAAAAAAAAGAAGTCAAAGTGCCCAAGGAATAACCAGACTTCAAATAAGGATTTCCCAACTTGCAAATTGTTCCTACTTTCACCAAATTCCTAAGTAGGTGTTTCAGGATAAGGAAGAAAGCCATGGACTCTCTAAGTGGGCTGAGTAGTAGCGGTGGGGGTGGGAGTAGTTCCGGAAGTAGTGTCAACAATAGTGGGACCAATAATATTGGACATTCCAACGGTGGTGGGACTGAGAGTGGGCTTTGTCTCCAGGACTTGGTCAATAGTCATCCTCACCAGGGGGATTTACTTCATCTCCATCAAATCCATCACCATCAGGTGAGCTCAAAAATATGTCCTCGGGGCTAAAATGCTCCTGGGTAATGGCATGGCGGAGGGAATAGGATCCATGTACTTCCGCCGTACTGCTAGCAGGCCAGGAAGGTACGGAGGTGCAGGCTTAGGCACCTTAGCAAGGGGACTTAGTGAGGATTAGGACAATAAGCTCGGGAAGAGCTCTCATGAAGCCTTGGTACTTTAACTATTATTAAAAGGCTTGTGTGGTGAGGGGCTATCACTGGCATTACTCAGGGATTTCCGCTGCCCAATTGCAATGAAAAAAATTTCAAACTTGTCTATGTCTCAATGTGAGAGAGAAGTTTTCAGTCTGTTTCTTCCGTGATTGGGACACGGTGCTGGAGTGTCGATGGATCCACTTTGGGTTCACAGCTAATCAAGTAACTTGAGGAAATTATGTGTCTTACAGAATGTCAGGTCACGTGTCAAGTTGTGTACTTCGTTTTAAAATAAATCTTTAAGATATTGTTGAAAGCATCATGTAGAAATCTAAAATATCGTAGGACGGCAGGACGATTTGTCAATATAAAGTGTATGGACGAGGTCAGAGGTCAAATCATCCAAGCGGTTCTATATCTTCTCGAAAGTTATTGTTATAAACTTGGGTGCATCTGGAATAATTTATATTTGTCTAAACGCCGCCGTACGGAATTAAAATTTTGTGTGCGTTTTGAATAAATGAAGGATTAAAATTTTAGGTCGAATTTCGTTACACCTTTGACAAAGCTTTGTGATAAAATAAGGGTTTTCATGATTATTCTTGATTTTCAACAGGAAGCGTATTGTTTTGCTGTCATTTTCTTTTCGAATCTTGGAATCGATTTTCCTTTTCTCTGTCATTTTAATCCAACCTCAAACTAATTAGGTAATAAACCTTACCTGATGGGTTAATTGGAAGATATTCCTATTATTTAGAAATGCATTTGCACTCCCATTTTTACTCTTTTCAATTTTCGATTCACATGACGTTTTTAACTTTCTTATCCTTCCGAGGTTAAGACCAGATTTAATTGTGAAAGCATTTTGAATCTTGATATTTCAATATTAAGTTTATTTGTTTTTACTGAAATTTTTTAATACACAATTTTACACTGGCATTCACTTCAGTTGAGACTCAATTCCAACTAGTTTTTTGTCATCACCAAATTAGTTGTATTTAATATAATATTTTACGATGGCGTTTTTCTTAACAAATATGAAATTTGATTTCGTGACAGCTGCCCTTGCCCACGGGCCAGTCGGAGAGTCACGGTAACTCCACGTTCAACTCAGTGGGGCACATGGGTCATCCGGGTCATGGGCACCACCACCATCACCACCCCTCCGTGACCTCCTTGAGTCATCACGTGGGCTCCAACGTCCTCAACCACCACCATCACCTCCATGTCCATGTCCCACAACCTGTCAACTCGGCCGCAGTCATTAGTTCCCTTGACTCTGCCACCAATATTCATCTGGACAAAATCAAACGCGGTAAGTCTCCACTTCCTTATTTACACATACAGGCATAAAATAAAATTAGTCAATTCGTCTCGGATATTCAATTTTATCCAATGGATCATATTTGCTTGTATTGAAATATTTTGAATTATTAATCTAACTAATTCACCAGACGTATTTTTACAGAATTTGCGTTATTAGGAATTGCTATAGTATATTTTTCGCAGGTAAAGCCTGGAAGATTTCCCATGAAATTCAACGTAACTTACCTAAATTCGAATTAATCTGCCTGCAGGTAGAATGCAGTCAAGATCGCATAATACATCGTGATATTACAATAGATTGCAATATTTATAATTTATCAGCATATTTTGAACCCATTTGGGGCGAACTGCCCTATGTGTCCTGTCCAAACCAAAAACGAAGAAATCGGAATCATATATTTACTTTTGGAAACAAGTGCTTCTTCCTCTTTGGCCTACGTGCTCTTTGGCCACTATTCCATCACATTTTGTTATTCTTTCTAAATTGTAACTTGTATTTAGTTTGGATTGGGAGTACATTACATAGCCAGGCCGCATATTGGACATCCCAGGGTTCCAGTAGCCAGTATCCAGCAGGCTTTCATTCCGTGTTCCGTAAATGTAGCAGTAGCAATAGCAGTCTGTAGCTGAGCAAACAGAAGTTTTTGGGAACATTGGGTTTGTGGTTTGGTTTGGTTTTGGTTTTAGTACTGGAGAAGATAGGCAGGCTTCTGTTTGTTTTAAAACTGAGACCGACGTCAAGGATTAAGGGTCCATTTAATGTTGAATGGGAAAATAAGGCTGGACCATGGGAGTAATTTCTTTTGTGTCAAGCTCTGATTTCCGCCGCTGCTCTCGTTTGGCATTTTTTCAATTGGGAAATTCTAAAATAAGGAGCCGTGTGTCTATTTTTTAAAGTTTACTCTCTGTCAAGAGAGAGAAAAAAACGAGGAGTGGTTGACATTGACAGGTTCAAGGTTCTCATGACTTTAAAAACAATATTTTCATTTTCATTCAGAATTTTAAAAGAGTTCGAGATGAAAACTTGATTTGGTTAGTTCATTCACACCATCACAGATTTTAAAGTTCCAAATTAGAAATTATGGACAACATCCAGACAGATCTAATTTTAATGCATTCAAATTTAAAATTAATTTTTTACTAATTTACAATATCTTATCCGGCGTTATTAAGATTTTCCCAAATAATCATTTTAAGGTTAAATATGCTGCTTGACGGTTACGTTTGGTTATCGGGCTTGTTTGAACGCCTTATTGAATGCGTTACTTTGTCGTAATATAAACAATCTAATCAGATATTTAATACATTTTAAATACCATTAGATTTAAATCCTTGTAGGCGATATTGGGAACTCACGAATCGGTTATAAATACGAATATTGTTCATCGATTTTGAGTCCCATGGTTAATTGATTACACAAATTCTTTGCTGAACTTTCAATTAAACCGAAATTTAAAAAAAATAAACCTTTCTAACATAAAGACTTATTGTTCTAGCTCATTTGAATAAACGTTGGTTTAAGCTTAGTACAATCTCGCTACGTCGACTGTATGCCTAACCTTCCCTGACATGAGCTCATAATGCTAGTGTAATACTCGTAGCTAATCCCTCGTTTCATTCACAGAACAGGCACTTGCCTTGCTGTTGCTTCAGAATGCACTACCGAAGTACCTACAGTAGTCTTGTAATAATAATACACACAGAGATAAAGTGTTCCATTCAAAGAAATACATAAAAGATGCACTCAAGACTGAGGTCAGATGTAAGATGGGCATCGGTCATTTAAATTCCAGCCTTAACAATTGAAACTACAGTTTACCCACCTGGATTTTTACAGAATTTAATACCGGCCGACCGACCGCAAGCAGTCAGGCACACGCTAAGTTAATAAATGTTGGCCTTCCAGTATGGTTAGATTCACGCTCTATTGCCCATTTCATATTTAAATCTAAAAATTGTGTAAGTTAACGAAATGTGGCTCTGGTCCAAATTTCTCTCTAGAGCGCGAAAGTTAGCTACATTGCCAGTAAAACAGATACTGGCAAAACCGGATATATTAAATTACAGCATTACATATTATGTTAGATGTTAAATTAGAGATGAGCATTGTTCATTTGGTTGGATTGCGTGTTTGTATTTTGTTTGTGTATATTTAAAAAGTTGGGTAAGAATGGTAATATATGGGACAGTTTGCTCAGGAGCCAGCCGATGAAGAATAATCAGTGGATAGTGACTCGTCATTCCCTGCTCATAAAACAGTTTGTTTGTCAAGGGATGATCTCTGGCCTAAACCATAACATTGGACTGGAGCATTGAACATGATAAATTCTGACTGTCATATTATTGTACGTTAACGAATGGTCTCAGACTCAGACTCTGGGACAAGGTAAACAGAGACAATATTATTGCCACCAATGCCGAAGCGCCTTGTGTATTTTTACTTCACACTGATACCTTTGAAGATTAACTCAGAAGCCGGTCATACGCCAGAATTATTTCTATCATACAAATTATAGCGTTTTTAAAATTAAGGTGAACCGACGCCACCAACTCCCATTGCTGTGAATTTAGTGCATCATAAAAATTAGGAATCTCTGCGAAATATCCATATGTATTCTTGTAATGTGGATCTAGAAATCCTAATGATGACACTAGAGGCCCATTAAGCATACGCACTGATACAGGTCAGATCAGCATTGGGTTAAATTAAAGCATTTGTGCTTAATCAATTCAAATGGCTATACCAAGCCAAGATACATCTATTTACTTTCATATAATATGTTATTTAAATATTTACCGAAAAATTTGTGCACGTCACGCTAAAGAAAGGACACCCTCCAAATCCTTATGTGTGCCCTTCGTGTCTGAAAGCCTATGATAACTTAAGAATCGCGGTTTCTATAGACTCTCCGAGCTTCGGGTTTCCGTATTTATAGGCTTTTGCCAGAGAAGGCACACGGTTTGATCTGTTCTGGGCTGTGGCGTATGCTGAGGTTGAGATTGAGAAGATCCTCTCGTGCTTGCAGAAGAGCTTCCATCCAGGAGTTTTGTTTTTCCTGCTGAGCATGACAAAAGGAGAGATTCTTATAGCCCTTTCATCTTTATCCCATGATGGTACAGCAGCATTCATGGAAGGAAACCATTTTCTTTCACATCCTCAGTCGTCTCAGTTACAGTTCATTTGCGCCATATGCATAGGTAATAGTGATTTTATTGCTTCCTTGACTTTGTCACACTGCAATTTTTTTACGGAGCTAAAAGAGATAGGATGAACATTGAAGGGCTTTATGTAGTAGCTGCATATGGATTTTGCTTACAGGTATATGGTATTTGCAGCGGTTTACGATGGATTCTTTAAAACTGCAAGTTTACAGCGTTACCTGCGTCTTTGCATTTCACCTGCTTTAGAGACGTTTCATTAATTTTGTTGTTATTAAGATGAAAAGAAATTAGAGTACGATTAAGATTATTGAACTCTTTGAACTGCTGACCTAGACTATGGTGTCATATTATCGGATACATGCATGTCACGGGTGTCAGGGTGCTCAGGTCGAGCACTCACCCCAGAGAAACTCACGCTGAATTAGTTAATTGCAGACGAGCAAAGATATTATTGAGACAAGGTTTTTTTTTATGGTAGATATACCTAATATTGTAGTTTGATTTGACTTTTATTCGATTAATTTGGTTGTGTCAATGGCGAAATAAATGCACTACCTAAGTGAAGTGCTCATGCTGATAAAATGGCTGTATTAGTTGTCTTAAGATTTTAATTACTTGATTGATTAAGAATATGTTTAGCTTCAATTTACAGGGTTTTTTATTAAAGAAACTTGCACCAGGGTAGACAATGTTTTTCGTATGTTAAATTTCTTGCTGTTTTCATTGGGAAACCTTTTAATTACACTGTTTAATCGTATCAATTGTAATAGAATAGTTAAAGCTTGAAGAAACACAGGAACTAAAGTTAACGGCATATATAGCTTTACTGCTTAATGGTTAATGTATTTAAACTAATAATATAAAATACTGTACGAACATATTCAGCTTATCTAATCTTTGAAAATTTTAATTATTTCCACGCCCGGCGACAAAAACTCAAAAACTTTTAAAATAGGAACTGTAAATTATATCAGTTCACTCAAGTCTTCCATTAACGATTGGATCATCCATTTAAATAAGTACAAGCAAATCGAACAAATCTGTTCCTGTTCCTTTGAACAAGATGCAGAAAGTCAAGGTTAGATTAGAATAGTTAATCTAATCGAGAAAGCGTGTAAATCGGCACAGGGTCCACAGAAGCGTATGAATGAGTAAGCGTTGCGACCTGATGCATGGGGGGTCTTGGGGCCGAGCGGAAAATGATTCGAATCCCTCCGCATAGTATTGATGAGTAGGGTTGGAACTCCGAACTACCGAAAAACCCTGTCCTCATTAGAATTTAGATAGAATCTCATAATCTCACTTTGATTCGGAACGTTTAGCATTTACCGACAATTGGTTTTCAGCATTTCGACCGAACAATTCGACTTGGATTTGTGACCTGTTCCGCGAGTCAAGATACTGAAATGTTTGAATTTTGGTTAAAATGTGTTTAAATATGCCGCTAACGCTAAAGCTATACGTCCTGAAATGTATTTATTTGGACTTAGTTCTGTAATAAGAAATTTAAAAGGTGAAACTTGCAATGTAGGATAAACACATCAACTCGTATGCATCAACTAATCCTTTGGCTTGCATTAAAATTTACGGATGTGGCGCGAATTTTGAGTGCGTCAATATAATCTTAAAAGCCGAACTGGTCACACGTCGAACGAAATGACCGTTCACACGAAAAAGGTTCGCCAAGACATACGCACAAACGTATACTCTATGTATCCCTGACAATACTAATGTCTATAAATGCGTTTATAAATCCTGGTCTGTGTCCTCATCTACTGCTCAGGGTGGTGGACGTGGACGTTGACTCGATTCTGTATTTTTTTCTTCAGTGTGTGTAAGGGAGAAAGTTGACACGCCGGCAGATGCTCGAGCTACTTTGATATAAAAATCCCGAGCGAGGAGACTTTACTTTACTACTACAGATATTGCTCTTTTTTTTTGTCTGGGTACAGTGCAGTAGTGCATGGAGTATTGGAAACAATAGGGTGACATAATGGTTTCGTATAAGGCAATTTCGGGTTTCCTACATCCACCCTCCACGCGGTTATACTTCGATTGACTGGGCTTGATTTGTGGAAATGATGATTTGGGGTGAAAGAAGGGAAGTTGATGTATTTATTTATATATTTTGGTAAAAACCTATTGTAAATGCACATGAGGATAAACAGTGCAAGTGCAGGGCGGCGAGGAGAGGGTGAAAGCAAAAAAAAATAAGTAGCTTTATTTGCTGTGTTTAACCTTTTAAATTGAATTCTCTATAATAATGCATTGGATTCCGGGGAAAAACCGAAAGCCCAAATCACCGCGAAACGCTATTTCCCGATGTTTAAACCTAACCTACCTTCACGGCGGAATTGAATTTTTAAGGAATTCAAATAGGTAACTGAAACAACTTCAAAACATGTTGCGAAATAATGATTCACGGGTTTGAACCGATATGTGCATTTGGAAGGTTCGGCACCGTTCGAAATACAAAATCTGGCTTTGTTAATATTAAGGTCAACTTGAAAATTCAGTTCACTAGCCGGTCTGTAGTGTAATTTGTAGAAGTTATTTTAAAACGTTTGAATAAATGTTTGGTCTAATCTGACGTTCATTAGTTTTGCAACTTCGGGCAACAGAATATAATCTGATGGTAGAATTTGATTTTTAAAAACTAATTTTAGTATTTTAAGATAGTTTAAACGGGCTAATTGATCAATCTAACTTACGTGCTAATCACTGTTAAAGGTTCCAACTGAACCAGAAGAGAAATTTGACAGCATTTTTTCAATCAGATACAAAACATCCCAGCTGCCGACTGAATTTATTTTAGTAAATTAATTTCATTTTTGTTCAAAATTGATTAGATTACCGTGCGGACATCGCTTCGGGTTGGCCTCCAAAACATACTTTATCTCGTGTTACTAACAGTAGTAAGCACTGCGTTTATAATTGTGTTAATATTTTGCACAGCGTCGCCTAGTAAAAGTAATATTAATAATTTTTGAAAGTGAAACAAAAATAATACTCGTTGATAGGTAGATAGTTTCTCTGTACGTGGACCATATGGATTAGACTGGATCCTAATACATTCTGTATTCTGACCTTTATCAAAATTATGTATCTCTTGATACACGCTATTGAGCCTTAAATTAGTTCTGAATCTAAACAAGACAAAAGTGTTTAATATCAAAATCTGGTCAGGGGTCATTAACTTTACCTATTCTTTGATTCTCCCCTACCCCTGCCCTGTCCCTCAACCTCAGCATGTGTTGGGCCGATGTGGCTACAAATCAAGTTTCCTTCTACTCTGTTCATTCACTGTTCGCTCATGCCGAAATCATTTGTCAAACCAACAGTTGTTTGTGGGCCCAAGCCGCCTTCTTCGATACTGTTTACGTTCATGAGTTCATTATTCTCTGCGATATGTCCAATCTTATATTTATATTTACACAGTGTGATTCCTGATACTCTCATTTATAAGTTAATATTGAATGTCAAATATTCCAGATATATTTTTAGTTTAAAATTTACTTATAAAAAGTGACACCAATAGCACAGATTGAATTGAGAAGCTCCGAATAAGTAGTGTAGAAGCGAAAATGTAGCTGCGACAGTAACATATCTGTGAAAAGCAACGCGAAAAACACAGCAAGCACGAAAATGCATTTGCTTCAGATGCTTTTGCGAGGTACAATGTACAGGGTGACACAAAATGTTTTACGCCCCCCCCCTAGGTCATAGTTTCGAAAATCGTACAATGACATGTGACATATTAAAGAAAATTTCATTGCGGATCTAATGGTGCAATAATATTTTGACTTTATGTACAAGTATCCACTGTGCAGCGCATGATTTTCGGAACTGCATATCGATGTTCCTGGACTAAAGACAATGTTCAGTCTCTCCTCAAACACCAGGTCATCTCGTGCTATGCCGCTG
>JAQFYT010003817.1:0-10074 GCA_034694925.1 Ceratophysella denticulata | reverse complement strand
CTTGCATACTAGAAATACGGGTGGCGACCCCATAGCGGCCTAGATTCGAACTGTCACAGCGCTATGAAAATCTTAATTTAGAACAAGGGGCTAATTTCAGCGGCTTTGAAATTCGACGGCAAATTGACGTAGAACGAATGCCTTTCAACAGGAGTGGTGGAAGAGGAGGAGGCCCATTAAAATTTGCAATAAAACCCACCCCATGACTTCCATAAATCTCGGGTGTTGGCCAAATAAAAACTACGTAAATAAGCAGGGCAAGATAAGAAGTTGGGGCTGAGTGTGTGGGACTCATCTACTTCATCTGTGTGATTGTCGTAATTTATGATTGGAGGGAAGGGCATCATAAGCAAGCCGCATATGTGAATAGTGGATGTGGATGTGTAGGCATAAAACTGTGAATACCGTCCCAGTTGCCAACTGTACCGCTACCGCCTGGTGTATTATTTGTAATAATGAAGCGATGGATTCTGTATCGAATTTAATTTTTCAGAGTAAAATTTTGTGGAAACTGTTATACCTAATTTAGAACTTGATTGTTAGGTTGACTATTAAGTTTATACAATTTCAATTTACTGACTGTCGCTAAATTTCTCATTGGCAATCCTTGCCAAACTGCATATCGGGTATACCAAATCTTTGATCATTTTCATTACAGCTCATTAGACAATTTGTATTAAACATTTTTTTATTCAAGTTAGGTAAATATGACAAGGGCATAGATGATTCTCAGTTTTTTTTACAACGATTTATTTACCCTTCCACTTATAATGTATTCATACAAGAATTCCCAGTTGTTCCGACATTCCATCAATTAAGAATCAGCTATATTACCATGTCATATTCAGCTAACCCGAATCAAATCGAACACTGAGAAAGGGACTATTGCAATAAGACTGATATTCCAGTAAAGTTCATTTTAGTCATGTTAAAATTAGGTTAGGTTATGCTAGAATGCAATCTAAGTGCAAAATTTCATTTATTTTACTTAAGAGCTTCTGTCACTGAAATTATATTTATTCAGTTTTTTAGTTACGTAGTGTATATTATTGTAGTTTGCATTGATGACTCGTTAGCATTGGATTGGCGCCAGGAGATTTAAAATTAATGAAAGCTATAATTAAGATATAAATAATTTTAATAGTTTGACGTGCTTTGTGTAATCCTGATCTATCATACGAATAAGCTATGCGTATTCGCTAATACTCTGTAGCATAACAAATTGAGTATCGATGAATCGGCTCTGACATGACTCGACATATCTTGAATGAGATTCACAGCGCCTCTTTTCCGTTTAATTGTTTCGGAGTGAAAGTGACAAATTCAAGATTTGTTGGACGAGTCGTAGATACCCGGAGTCCTAAGGAGCTGTTGGGTAATTATTCCTGGGTTCGGAAGAGAAAGGAGGCGGACAGTGGTACGATCTGTGTAGAATGTGGCTCTTTCATTAATCCTTGCCAGGAAGTGCCTCCTCCCTCTCAATAAATTCCCATTTGTCGCCAAGGGACATCCCAGCCCCACTTTAGCCTCTCTCACTCCTCCGTCGTTTCTTGGCTAAATGCCGACACTTCTCTCACAATTCACGGAGGAAAAACCCTCCGGAGTCTAGGCTTAGTGCCCGTAATCTGGACGCGGAATAGACGAAAAAACCGAGAAACGAGAGAATATAGAGGATTCTTTTCTCGGAACGGAACCGAGAAAGAACCCCGACCACAGGAAGTTCATTGGGGAGGGAATCACAATAAATAATATCGGGGTACGGAGGAACCTGAAGCCTCAGGATTAATTATTCTTGTTAGTGGACTTGCTATGCTTCCGGGCTTCGCGTGGCACTGGAATGTCCCTAGTTTTAAAAAATGGTGAGGAACGAAGTCATTAGTTGGAGTTGATGAAGTGGGATGACGGGGGTAGGTAGAGACATGAGTCACGCAAAATACACCGATTTATCTCACTCTTTTCTATGTAGTTTGATATACAAGGAAGATGCTTTGTTTTATATGAGAACCGAGAGAATTTGCAGATGGCACTATTTGTCCGTAGTAATATCTGTAGTCTGGAATTGGTTGGATTGATGAGTAATGAGGTTAATATTACATATTTTGTCCATTCAATTTCAACTAAAAGAAATTTATCGTAAAATTTTAGTTTTAAGCGCCTAAATTTTGTGAAATATACCATTTTACAGGTCGTTTGAGTTTAAAGAGCTTCAGTTTTGACAAATAGCAATTCTAATGAGAATTTTTGTAATGACCAGTTTAAGCAGCCTTTCAAGAATTCATTAAACGTCCAGATGATACACTGCAGTGCTCCTCTCTAATACCAACTATTCTGGTAAGAGCTTTCTAAAAGAGACTTTCCCTTCCCCAAATAAAAATAAAGCCTAATTAAACCGCCGAGCATAAAACGGAGATTTCTTATATCTAACTATAATCAAAAACTTTGATCGATTTAGATTAATTCTCCCCATTGTCCGGAAGAATTTTGGCAGAACTTTAGCAAAGCTCATCATTTACTTACATAAAAGGTCTTGCCCGGATAAAATGTTTTTCCAGTACCTACACTACGTAGGTAATGAGAATCAGCTTCAATTAAGATGCCCTCACGTTAAAGTAGCGCGCATAGAAACCTTACGTGAATTTGTATTTACAATATATGTATTCGACCAACCCAACTAAAGTACTAATCTAATATCAACCAAAGAGGAATATTTCCGGTTGTTTTTCTCCGAATTAGCCGCGAAATACACGGAATTAACGCACCCTGTGAATGTACAAAGTATTCAGTGTTTAAAGATGGGTATTTGGTGAAGTACACACAAGTTTATTTGCACGTCAAATGATTTAGGGTTGAGCGGAAGGCATTTGAGTGGAACTGTGATCTACGGGTCCATAGATCCTTCAGCAAATATTTACAAGTACTTTCCTTGAGCTTCCTATAGGTTTAATTATGTTGAAATCTGTGCAAAACCAGCCAGACCCAGAACCACACACACCGGAGTGAGGAAAATGAATAATCCTCCCAACCCTCGACCACAAATTATCTTGTCATCATTAAATTCAAAATTACACTTGACTGAGTGTTACTCTGGAATGTAGACGTCTCTCCTAACCTTCCTGGCCCGGGACTGGAAACGGATCAGAGGAAATATGCATACTGCAGTTTGCTTGCATTGTAACCGCTGGTATTTGGGTTATGGTAGAACGTATACAAATGTCGAGCGTCAAGTACCTTCCAAACTGTGTGTAGGATTGGAATGGAATTTTCACCATAATCCACACTACATTTATTTCCCGGTTAATTCGGTATACTTGGGTCGAGAACAAGGCTAATTTTCTCTACCTTGAGCATGGATTGTGGTAAATGTGTGCCTGCTTGAACTGAGACAGATGGAATTAACTATTCAAGTACAATAGATTCGTTACGTAGTAGGTACGTATGGACAAGACAATGCAATACGAATGTATAGGTAACACATTTGTATGTATTTGGTGTGCTCTACATTGACCCCGGAGTGCCAGAGCTCATGAACTACTGCCTGACCCTATATGAACATTCGGAGTGCAATTAATCCGGCCCATTCCAGCTTACTTCCTAATATCTGCATACGGTGGTCAAAATAACTTGATGTACAAAAAGTATTATTATTGCATCAAATCATTTTCATTTGCTCATGTAAGCACCCGTTTCACCTGAGTAGCATTGACATCGGCCACTTTATACTTTTGTAAATGTACAGTATGATCGATTTATTTGAAAAGTTTTGTAATTTTGCTATTGCATAAAGACGGGATCAATGTATCCAGCTTAATGTACGTACCTAACGCACTAAACACCAAATCTTGTATTCACCCATTTTTGGACTCGAACTTGACTTTCACTTTGAAAGTAAGTATGTACCATATTTAATTTCGTATCCAGACACAAAATAAAATGCATTCTTCTTTGGTATATTTTGTGATTTTACATGAATGCCTCGTTTAAATTCCTGTTGTATTGAATGGTCTTAAAAATAATCTTTCTCTTAATGATTTCGAAAATTGGCCTTAAAAATCATATTTACCTCTGACAGAATTTACCCCTTTCTCGTGATGAAAATACCATTTCGGCTTGACAGAAAATATCCCTTGATTTATGAATTGATGGAAGTTAGTTTAGGTTAGGATTGAGGGGTTAATTAAATGCCACCCTCTCAGATCCTACAATATGTATGTACTTCCATAGTGTAGATCCGATATAATAAACCGGAATCTCTGCAGAAATTCTGTGACGTGATGGCATACCCTGCACGCAAAAGACGCGAAGGACTACAGGTTATACATAATTATTTCTCCAAATCCGCGAGCATGTAAAATGCACTAACCAATATATGTGGAGTGGAAGACAGGAAGCAGATTGTCCTGGGTAAAGACCACGGAGCGCTTATGATCCAGGCAGTATGCATTAGCTGACCAGGATCTTCATTAGGGCGTTGGGTCGTACATAATCTTCCACGGATGTGTTTGGAATTGGAGAACAGGTTAAGCCATGTGTCATGGTCATGGTATACGGCGTTTAGTTTCGATACCCTGACATTGTTAGGGTCTCGTTGAACACTTTTAAAATGTCATGGTCTAATTTATTGACCCTAGCATAGCTGAGCATCGCTTGGAATTTTTTCCATTATATATAAGTTTCTTGACTCCAAAAACCCGATGTAAAGCTTTAGTTAACATAAGCGAATTCAAAAATATTGAACGGCCTGAATATTAGCATCTAGTTAGCTAAGTTAGGTTAGGTACATTAAAACCTAACTAAACCGAATCGTGCACAATTCACAGCTACGGTAAACGTTTTAAGATACCTAACCTAACATACACTTTTAATCATCCAATACGGATACGATACGTTCAGTGATAGATAGTATATTCAATTCTAAAATGCATCTCGCCCTACAACGATTCACATTCACATATTGAACTGCATTTAAAATTGAACCAAACGTTCGTGCACGGAGTACTGAGCGACCTGCTTCATCAGTTTTCTATACAACCCAAAAGCCGTAGTCGTGCAGAAACATTTGTTTTAAATTATGGTTGGTAGGGTCCGTCCGCCGTGAGGGCAGGAGGAAGAGTAATGGGCCTTGCCGGGGTTGGGAAGTGGCAGTACAAAGTGTCTCTAAAAATCTAATTATATGAAATGAGGCCTCCAAGCTGTTCCCACAGAGAGCTATGTGTAGCTGGAGAGAAAGAGCCCTGTGGATGTCGTATATTATTAAGGGAAAGAGGAATGAGAGGTTGTTAAAAAGGAACATTTGGGTACCAAAGTGCCGGCCGTTGTTCCTATTTATTCCCCTCCTTGTCCCTGTCATGCCCGCCCATAATTTACCTTAACAGTTAACACACTTTAACAACAACAAATACAATTAACTTTTTCCTATTCCCCTCTCCGCACTTGACTTTCGTGGAGGCATCATCTGAATCTTCCACCAAATTACACGACGATTGGGATATGCACAATATTACCTGTGGAAAGTCAATAATGGAAACCAAGCGAGATTTATTGTCAACCTAGCATAGTGCAAATTATTAAAGTACAACTAAACCACTAATCTTGTTATTAGTTGTAGAACAGTGACTGATTATTAAGTTAGGTTATATTTGATAGGTTCGTATTTCGATTACGAATTGATTAAGCCTGTAAGCTTTAAGGCGTAGCCTTAAAACAGCTTTTTAAGATTAGCGTACCCTCAAACCTGATGCAAGATCATAACAAGAAGCACTCACGAATTACCTGATGCTAATACTTCGGGTTAGCTAAAGAAGCCATTGACGAATTATAACAGACAGCTTTAAGGTAATCACAAGCTGCAAATTATATACATAGGTTAGAATTTCACAAAAATCTCAACGTATCTCTTAGTACAGGGGTCAAAATTTCGTATTGAAATTCGGTCACTTGTGTCTCTAGTCTAATCCTCAAAGTAGGGATGCCACCGATTAATCGGCGCCAATTATTGGACGCGCCGATTATCAAAAAACCCATAATCGGGGCATCCCTACACCAAAGTTATCTAATCCATTATCCGACGGAACGTGATCCGTTTTACACACGTTAACCAGCGTTATTTAAACTGCTCGTATTAAATTCCAAAATTTTTCATAAAATGTGTCCACAAATACAAATACCACACTTTCAGAACTCTATCCTGAATAGTACCAATAGGTTTTGACCAATATTTTAAGGTGTCTCAACTTAAACTTTTGAAGCACACCATATTTGCTTCTATTTAAATCGTTATACGCTAAATTCACAGCTGAATCTGCTTAGGCATAGCCCAAATATCCGTGTACAATTGTCGAGTTAATTGTCGGCCAATCCCCTTTTGTACTGGTACGACCATAGAAACCCTTTGGAATTGAATTAGGCAGAAGACTAGTTCTGGAAGTTCGACTTGAAAGAAGAAAAAGAAGTAATTTATTACATCTCATTCCCTTGGTTGTCCTGTGAAGTCAAAGTATCATAAATCCTGCCTGAGACAGGCTACATTGTTTCTTGGGCATATAAGGGCCTGACGGAGGAAAATCATTAATTGTAGATTGAGGCGATTACTGGCACGTTGATTGTCTCTTTTTCTCCTCGTAACACGGACAAGTGGGAGCTGTAAATTCTACACGAGTAGTGGACGGATGTTAAATGTCAACTAACAAAAACGAGCTTCCTGACTTTGGCTTCCAAATCCAGACGCACGTGGAACCCAGCTCATTAAAGTGTGCACGTCGTTTCATTTGACGTCGGTGAAAGAAATTTTAACAATTACCTACTGATGCCTTACCAGGTTGATTTAAATGAAATAGTTAAATGACCTCACTCCTGGATTCTATTTTGGGCAATGTAGAATTCTGTAGCTAGTGTAGTTTGAAATTAGAATTATTTCACCACAGTATTGTCGTCGCTCTAATGACCGTCTTGACATTTTACCTCTAAAATTGTCGACAAACGCACAGACGGGCATAAGAAAATCCCATGATACCGTTCGTTTCGCCATGTCATCTGCAACTACTCTTTCACTTCATTCTTCTGTCAACATTTAAAGACAAATACCTTGAGCATCTTCTCCACATTATTACGTGTTATTTGGAAATTAATACATAATTTCGAACGTCAAGGAAATATTCTTCGCAAAAATAACCACAAAAACAATTCCACAAATCAGTACCGTCTGTTATGTTTGCATATGTAGTACGTTGTACGTATATTAACAGGCTATACCAATAAAAACCATGTATTCCCCAACCCTTCCTTGAACCCGGTAATTAAGCCTGTTCAGTCTAACGACCATAAGAAGTGTAGAATTACCTCAGTCGGGACATAATTTCTCTCCCTGTCCCTAACGATGACATGTCACGAAGGAATAGGAGTAAATGTAAGCTCCGACGTGCTAAATATGTATAGAAATTTGCCTTACTCTTAAGAAACCGCTTTTCTTGATGATGTGCATGTTAGTTTGAAATAACGTCTCGGTTCCGAAACTTGTACAGCTAACAGCACCCATATGGGAGTTGCATTGTATTATGTAGCTCACTTGAGTATTTGTGAAGGCAGAAGATGAATGTGTCTCGGGTAAATAATTCATGGTTCGTAATTTGGTGTGGATGGTCGAGCGGAGGTCTACCAGTTCAAGTTGAACGATAAGAAGTGGAGGAAATCATAATCTTACTCTGGGAAAAAAGATGAAATTCCAGTTTTTTTTATTACTTCAGTCCAACTCTGTGTATGTCTTTTATTTCAGTCTGTAAAATTTATTACGCCTCTTTTCTGACGGATGCTCGTCGGCTTTATAATACGTCTTAAGCATAGAGTATTGGGAAACGGAGGCTATTTTACGGTTTATTTTGGACAATTCATCGCGGTTTTGGATTTGATTCAATTGGAAAATTATCGAATTTTGCTTTGCCCGCTAAATATTCAGAATATGTTGGAAGCCTTATCTATCGGGAATCGGATTTATTCATAATATACATTTCGTAACGTCGTTTAATATTTATAGTAATTTGTTTTATTCAACGAGGTAATAAAAACTTAAATTTAGTTCAGTTGCTGTCACAGTCGTTACGAACTCTGATAAAAACTCGTTAAATACCTACGTTAAATGCGGCAAAAATTACTTCAGCACAAATATGCACACGTAGTAGAATACACCAAAAACAAATTTGGCCATAATGAGTTTCGCCTTAATAATCCGCGATTGACCGAACTGACCTTGGTGAATCGACCAAATACCGATTTCTACATAAAATCAGGTAGGGTATTGTGTTATATTTTGTATTAAATACTTGCATGTGGCTGGCTTGGCTTTAGCTTTTGACTTGACCTGAGTTCTTATACGTTTAATGTTTAGGTTCGACTGTGCCTATTTTCCTGTAATGCTAAGGAGCGGTTTAAAGTAGTAGTTAGACAGCTCAATTATCCATTTTAATGACTGAATTGCCCAGGACTGATCACAGTAATCGGGAGAATAAGTATAGGGGACCCTGGGACATAATGCGTTTCAAATGAATAGACTCCATCCAGTTCAGAGAAAGAAAATAAAGTTCTGTTGGAGGTTTATTGTACACGGGGGTACAAGTACAATAACAAGTTTCCCTGTTTTCACCTTCTTTTCCACGAATGAATAAAGAATAAATAAATGCTAAAATTTCAATGTTTTAATGGTTTAATACTAGTGCACCAGGTGTAAACCTGACTCTGAGTCACTCCATTCAGTACTCTGCTGATTCATTTGGGGAAGAACCCACTTAACTGCGCGGAATTCTTTGGGATGACCTTCAAGAAATGAATCAAACTTTTGGCATCGTAAATCAATTTGGCAGTTAAAACAGAAAACAGGATAACAGCATATCTACCTGTCTAATTAAAAATCTTTATCTGTAAAGCAAATCCTCGCAATGAACAATGCGAATGTTTTAATGATTATCAGCACACAAGCAGTCCATACTTAACACTGCCAGTTAGCTAAGTATGTTTTGGTACTTATTGTTGTAATGCAACTTAATCCAATCAAATTTTGAATCAAACTCAATCAGAATAATTTCACAGGGCCTACAAGGACAATGATAAATTTTGGCGAATAAAATTGATTTCGTCGGGGCAAAACTAAATATTACAATTTGCACTTTGAGTGTCTTATCTTTAGTGAATATTTTACGTTACTGCCCGCAAATGTTATTACATACGGTTTTAAGTAATTGAACTCATGTGAAACTATCGTTTGACCATTGACCACTATTGGCATGTTCGAAACTACAGGATAAACTAAAGAGTAATATTGACGTACTACTTAATTGCACAAAACTAGAAATGAATATTCGGTGGCAAACTAAACAAAGTTATTCATGTAAATCTTGAATGTTTTCGTTTTTGTAGATTTTCTAGAAAATGATAATTTGAATTGCGGAAAAAACAGTTTTACAAACGACAGTCAAACCATCCGTAGGTATTGACTGCTATATGCTATGTATTGTCGGATTGCATGACAAGATCCCAACTTTTAAAGTTGTGTGCTGGAAACAATCAAGGACATTTTACCGCATTCAACATAGA
The DNA here is from genome assembly GCA_034694925.1 of Ceratophysella denticulata. Classification (NCBI taxonomy): domain Eukaryota; kingdom Metazoa; phylum Arthropoda; class Collembola; order Poduromorpha; family Hypogastruridae; genus Ceratophysella; species Ceratophysella denticulata. The sequence continues at coordinate 495 of JAQFYT010003817.1, read as the reverse complement.
ATCCTCCGCCCTAATAATTCCAACTCACAAACAAAAAATTAAATGTTGGTAACATGAACAAAGTATGTAGTTAGAAGTAAACTGTTGTGGAGGTAAGAGGTAAAATACTGCATTTTTGAGGAAAACTAATCTCTATCATTTTCTTCGCTCAGTTTATCCTCTGCACGGCATCGGCACAGAGAGAATCATAATCATAAGTAAAATATAAATACTGTACAGGTAACTGAACTACAATAGTTTTCTGATTTCGAGTCTACTGTACTCGTCCTGACTGGAACGTTTGGTTAGATATGTTCAAATGTTCATAGGAGTCTATGACAAATGAACGAGGAAAAACGAAAAACGGATATTGAAAATTGAAATGCAAATTTCCTGATTGTCGAATATTACCAATATTTAAAAATGTCTTCCGTACAAATCGGAAAAATTAATCCGACGTTACTTGTACAGAGTAGAGTCAATTAGGATGTAGGTACATAATATTATCAGACAAAA
>JAQFYT010003816.1:0-10079 GCA_034694925.1 Ceratophysella denticulata | reverse complement strand
AACCTAACCTTTGGAATTATAGACCAATTTTACTTATTGCAGCATTTCATTTCCTATTGCAAAAGTCTTCTTTTTTATGGCATATTTTATTTTTTTAATGGCATCGAAAAATGCCACCCATATATTTTTACAGTTAATAACGCGTGAAAGCTGGTCAGACTCAGTATATTTCATGGAACAAGGCACGTGGCAGGGTTAAATAAAAATGTCCAATGTCCAACCCTGATTTTGTTGGGAATGTGGGGAAAGGGCAGGGCGGGTGCTTTGTCAAAAAAAGAGCCTATTCAAAGTGTGTCTGGCGTCTTTTCTCCAGCTCATCTATTATACATAGCAGGAGAGGTATGCCGAGATTGATCAGGCAAGGAAAATCCAGTTTCATTTCATTACTCTTTCATTCCTTCCCTCTTCGGGAAAACGCCAAACTGAACCCAGGCACGACACACCGAGGCTCCCATTGTCAAACACCCACCTTCACCATATACCACCGGGAGCACACGTCATTTGGTCCCCCATGTTTTAGCCCTAAGAAATATACGTATAGGCAGTTAGGCAGATGTACGTTTTATGGGACAATTTAAATGACACCTTATGACAATAGCTGATTTTACTGCTGTACGTTATTGTAACGAGTGAAAGCAGTGAAAGCTGCGCCCAATTTCTACATTGCGATAGCACAGACAGTAATACACACATTTTACGGTTAGAGGTTGAAATTTCCATGTACAATTGTGACCATGTCTATTCCACTAGACGTGAATAACACGGAAGACTCCGCAATACATTTCAATACACGTCGATAAAAGTAGATCCTCAAGTTGGTCTCCAAGGACCAATCAAAATTCAAATTTTTCCGATTCAAAGCATATATTTCTAGAGGGTTCCACATTTGTTTGAAGTACCGCACTGGGTGGTTGTTAGCAGCAAATCAATGCATTAGTGTTAGGTGTTTCGTTCATGGAGAAAGCGGAGAAAGCTGAGTTTCAAGACACCGACAAGGGTTACGGTTCGTGTATTTCCTCAGAGAAAGTTCCTGGTAACGTTGAGTCATGTGAAAAGACGAGTTTTACCAATATGTGGTTTGATAGGGATAATATTATTGAATCCAAGCTTGTTGTTCATGCTTGTTGAGTCGCTCAGTGGAGTAAGTTCAAATTTTGTTCAATTTTTGTGCTTAGATGAGCCTGGTGAGCGTGGGGTCGTACGGCCAAGTCTACTGTACTACGGCTCACTACAAAGGGGCTGTGGTACGGGTGAAGGAGCTCAAGCTCCAGAAAAAACATGTCATTTCAAGAGCGACCATGAAGGAAATGCGTTATATGCGAGAAATGTGTCATCCCAATATCAACTCCTTCCACGGAGCCGTCATTCAGCCCATGGAAATCTCACTTGCTTATGACTACTGTGGAAAAGGCTCTCTCTCTGTAAGTCACCTTTCAACATATACCTATTTATACCCAGCATATCGAAACAGCCCTGAAGAGCTAAAGCCTATTATAGCTAGAGAAAATACTAGCTAAAATTCGAAACAGTTAAGTCACGATTAACCAAAACGGCAAAAATTGAGCACAAATGCAAATTAGCTATAATGCCCAAAGTAGCTATAATTACTAGAAAATCACACCATTCCCCCTTCCGGTCTCAAGCTGCTGTCAAGCAAGGGTCAGGTATGTACTGTCCAGTCCATGCTCCTTGTGCCAAACAATTGGTTTAGTTAGCATGGAAAAGAATGTTAGCTAGACGCCAAAGTGAAGACGAAGTAGTGCTAGGAGACAAGCTATAGATTTTTTCTATCTCTCCCTCCACACTCCACACTTTGAGGAAAATGCTCCCTGGAGCCTCGTAAAGGATCATTATTATTTCCACGCCTATTTTCTTCCTTTTTCCCCAATTGGATAGTACGCATCCCACCCATTCAAACCCTATACTGCCTTTCTGTCAATTACAATTAAAATAATTGTTACTGCACTTTTGCCGTAGATCACAGACCACATGCATAAGTGCTTGAAATCTGATTCAAAGCATCACCGTTTCGCTCAGAATGGCAGAATTAAATCGTATTGGGTTGTAATTTGGCATTTTGTGTATCCAGGTTATTCAGGATATCCGATCGTTAGAGTTACCCAAGGATTTCCCGGGTATTCACAAAAGGTCGTTTCGAGTTGCCAGGGGCTATTGAGAATTCCTATTTCTCATTGTGTCCTGCTGGATCAGGGTCGGTGCTTGATCTATTAATAAAAGCGTTTTAATGGTGAAACACAGTGGAACAAGCATATTAGTTCGAAGGCCAATGGGCTTTCTCCATCTCTATATTGAGTTAGTGCACTATGTGCAAGTGCAATGCACTAAATAAGTGAGTCAGGGTCCAAAAAATCTGTGAGTGATTTGAACAAAAATGCAAGCTGCAAGGCTGACCTGATTCAAGAGAAATTTGATTTTCTCTCAACTGCTTTCATCTCGGATCTCATATAATGCACTATGTTAAAAGTGCCATTAGGCATTTGGATCCTGATTTAGTATACGATCACACGTGTGAGTACCGGCAACCCGGCGTTTGAGAGCTTTTCACCGTAGCTTTTCATAGCCGCACGTACTTCCGGAATATTGTAAGTACATAAATATGGAATAGTATTTTGTACTCGGGTAGAGTTTTTCGAAGTCACGAATTAGGAGGTCATGACTTGGTTTCCTTATTAGGAATTTCAAGCAAAAATCGGGTTTCTCGAAGCCTCCCCCTGGCCTACGCTCAGAAAAGCGAGTGCTGCATCACAATTAGTTACCAGGCCAGGTTTGCACTGCGGAAAAAGCACTCGGGCCTTCAAGCCGCTGGTAGCATTAGCCTTCCCAACTCAATTTACTGGATGCTGGATGGATGGAACCATATACGATATGCTGTTCCGGGATTCCAAATTCCAACATCCCACGTCAATGAGATGAATTCAAATGCAATGTAATGTAATATTGCGGATGTGCTTTGGTTTGGTTTTAGTGGGCATTGATTCAATTTTCAATTTCTAGGGTCTAATGTAATCTTCAAGTACATTGGGAGTTTTACTCTCTAATATCAAAATGCTAAAAAAATTTGGCAAAATATTATATCCTGTTTACGTGGAGCTTTAAGTTTTAGATGGATGAAAGCGGAAGTGGTTGCACGGACGGAATTTTTTTTGAATTTCATCTTTATGATTGATTAGGTGTTGAGGTTCGGTGCCTTTGCTCGGTTTGCCCAAGAATTCAGATATTGCTATATGGTAACGACCAATGCAGCTATTTATGCGTAATAAATGCATATGCATATATGCGTATTGAATACTGTTATAGTCTTCACTGAGTTCATATACTCGTAGTTGACGACATTGGCCGTAGTCATGAAGTTGAGTGAGTGAGAATAAATTGAATTTATTAAGACTTCATAAAGTTAAAATTGAGTTCTCGACGGATTTCCAAATTGGGTTTTTTATTTTTTTATTATTTTTTTTTCGCATAGGGTGTATTGGTCGGAAGAAGACGCAGAACTGAACCTAAAGAACTTCGTGTATTATACCTAAGTTGTATTGGCTTGACTTGAGCTAACTAGGCGTCAGATTGTGAAACATAAATTGGATTTCTGAGCTACTTTACTGCCTCTTGGTTACATGTTACATCTACGTTTTTACTTGACTTTTTTAATGTTCTTACCATACGCAAACACGAAGTGTTTTTATGAATGCCAAGTGGAAGCTGGATTAATAAAAATAGAAGTTCGGTCAAGATCTTTTAATTTCAAATTTGAAAACTATATTTAAAACAAGTGTTCTATGTTTTCATAAGACGTACACCATCTTTTAATTTCAAATTAGAAAACTATATTTAAAACAAGTGTTCTATTTTTTCACAAGGCGTACAATTACACAAAAATGTGAAATTGGTACCTTTAAGCTACCCATTAATAAATACAAATTGTTTGACTAAAAATATGTTTATTGAACACGCTACTTTTGGATTTTCAAGACCACTTCAACCTAACCTAACTTAAATTACTTCAGCGAACTAAATTCATATGCAGGCACATATTAGGATCCGAACCCGAAATCGCATTTGGTTGAAATAAATAAAAACGATCACAGCCTGAAATAATATATTAAAATTAATGTGGAAATTAGATTGAGCTCCAAATTAGGTTTATAACAACCTAACCCAAGGTGGCTACACGGTTTGTGGCTTGGCTTTTCGGGCATTTGTCGTTTTTCGGGCTTTGATCCTAACTTTATATATATTTTTTTTGAATTTTCCAGGACGTGGTTGAGAACGAAGACAATCGACTCGAAAGTATCTTCATCTCTTCTCTCATTCATGATCTGATCAAGGTAATACCGTGTGTATTTAACCTTATTTCTTAGATATCTACTTTGTCCTGATTTTTTTTTTAAATGCTATGGGAAAAGCGCCATGTGCACAAAATCGGATAAGACGCATCGAATGTTTTTGTAGAATAAAATTGTAAATTCCTAATCTAATGTTGGCATATAGATTACGGAGTTTCCCAATACACAAATCTTTTCATAAAAAATAAACCGGGCTTAAGAGCATGAAATATGAAATACTTTTCTAAACGAGAACAACTGATGCTAGAGCTCAATTTTATGAATTAAATATCAGGTAGATTCTTAAAGGTTCTTAGATCCAATGCATGAGAGGCTGCTGCTACGAGGAAATGGACAGGAAATTATGTTCCTGGAAAAATGATTTAGTACTTAATACGCCTAAAATCCTCGTTCACGATTCAGGGCTTCAATTGAAGAACGCTATACAATATGGTATTTACTAGACATGATGTGCTTTCTATAATAAAAATCGTTTTCCCTGCTCCAATATACAAAATATTCTACTGCAGATTAATTCGGTACTTCGGAAACGGCTCAATATCGTTCGCGGTCAATTCGGCCAAATTTTATCGACTTGTATTAAGGTATCGCATATACGTGAACCTTCTGGTCTCAAGCTGCTGTAAAGCAGGGTTTCTGTGCATTTACTTTGAATTATGGTTATATAGCGCGAAATGCGGATGCTTTAGAAGTACCTTAAGGTGCTGAATAATTGTGATTTCAGGGCATGGTTTTCTTGCACGAATCCGACCTGGAATTCCATGGAAATCTCAAGAGCTCCAACTGCGTGATTACGTCTCGTTGGGTTCTCCAATTAACTGACTTTGGTTTATTCGAACTCCACAATGCGGCCAATAATGGTTCCTTTGACCCTGCCGCCCCGCATCCCTACTACCAGAATCTCTTATGGAAGGCCCCTGAGCTTCTACGACAAAAATTTGGGCTTTGCTGCGGATCTCAGAAAGCTGACGTCTATGCTTTTGGTATCATTCTCTATGAAATCTACGGGCGGAGAGGACCCTACGGCATGTGTGACGCCGATCCACACGGTACGAACTAAATATAAATTCTAAATACCTAGGTCTAGTATGTTAGGTCAATTTTAAAAATAACCCAATTGTTCCTTGACTTTTGCAGACATGGTGGAGCATGTACGATCAGGGTCCGTTCCCCCGTTCCGACCGGACCTGAGTTTCTTGGACGAGTGTCCAAGTCAATGTCCGGACTTTGTGATAGGCTTAATGGCCGAGAGTTGGGATGAGTTGCCAGAGAATCGACCTACTTTTCGGAATATCCGTGAGCGACTCAAACCGCTCAAGGAGGGCATGTAAGCTCTAAGCTCTATACTACCTTACAAAAAACCTACACAACTTTTTTTTATTTTTATATTTCTCAACTAGTGAGTGAAAGTAGGGACTCAGCTTGGGGTTTGACTTTGACAGGCTCCTCGGCTGCTGGTGAATGGGACATAAAAGCTGGATCTTTGTCATAGGTTCCACGTTATTTAGTCTTTGGTCATTTTGGTCAATTTGAACCCGTCACTAGTCAACATGGAGAAATTTTGTTTAACAACCAAACCTGGCCTATCTCGATCAAAATATCTCTCTATATTGACTGGTTCAAATGAGAGACCTTAGCCAGTACCAAAACGACCAAGACGATTTGACGTCTGACATGACGACCAGTCATTTTATGACCTATCTTCGCAGGGGCTTCCAAGGCTTCCAAGTTCTCTGTTATAAGAACATCTTTTTTGGCTTGCTTTTCTTTGGCCAATTCTTCAGATTGAAAACTACTGTGTGGGCTTCAATAGGCTTCGCTCCCGAGTAATGACATCTAATTCGAAGACCCAACTTTCTCTTCTGTGCTTCGATGACAGCTGCGGGAGTGAAGGGACTTTCAAAGCTTTGGCACAAGATGAGAGAGAGAGAAAGAAAAACAAGTTTTATTATGACAAAAATGGGTTTCAATTAGCTGAGGCAGAGATTTACGGTATATTTTCTTCGTAGTGTGTTCCCTCTAAACCATTCCTCACACTTTAATGAGTCGAACAGTCGAACAAGCTAGTCAGGAAGGCAGTTCACGAAGTCTATAATTGATTTCAAGAAACCATTTCGGCAGAGTTCATCGACGTTTCGCTTTGAACAATTCGACTTAAGCCAGTTTGGCATAATAATTTGACCGTGTTCCCATGAAAATGCCTGCAGTGATCAAAGGTTATCAAGACACCATGTAAATTTCGCATTAGAAACTGCGGCCAATTTTTATAGCGAAGATCTGTTGGTTTTATTTCGGACCAATGATATAAACGAGCCAATTGTGCAGGTCGAAATGACGAGCTGCTTTTTCTCAATTCAACTCGTTTCAAACTCTTAATTCTCCTCAATTGGGTCGTAATTGAATTGGAGTTTGAGTGTCAGTCACAAACCGTTTTTCTCAATCAAGCTGAGATTCCAATAAAGCCAGGCCAGGCATGAGGGTTTTTTGTTATTGACTTTCTCTTTAAACCTACGACTGGCAACGGGCCAATGTCCTTCTTTCAAATTATGCAGTATGTACAACTTGATTGTTTAAGTCTTCAATTAGTACTTTATTAAATACACATGACTCTGCTTTACCGAAGTTTGGGACCAGAAGACACCCCAGTAGGTCTACTTGATCTAAAGCTTGCAGTGATTCCAAAAAAATGCAGCACTAATCGTATAATGACTGTAATTTCAGGTCTACGAACATAATGGACCACATGATGCTAATGATGGAGAAGCATGCCAATAATTTGGAAGATAAAGTCTTGGTGCGAACTTATGAACTCGTTCAAGAAAAAAGGAAAACGGAGGATTTGCTCCATCGAATGCTCCCCATGTGAGTTCAGAAAAATGCCAATTTACCTAATTTGATAACTAAATAAACTGTACCTTATGGATCAATTCATGGACCATTATATTAATTTTTATATGATGACCCATTAGTCCTGTGGCTGAGCGACTAGCGGTGGGAGAAGGAATTGAACCCGAGACCTTTGAAATGGTCACCATTTACTTCTCTGACATTGTTGGGTTCACGCAGTTATCGGCGGAAAGCACGCCGTTGCAGGTATGCCGTATGCTACTTTTCAATTTTACGCACGTATTTTTACCAGGAAACTGAATCGAAGTACGATTTCCGTAAGAATCGCCGTTCAGAGTTTCGGAATTAAAAATGCATTGACTTGAGCTTCCAAAGGTTATTTTAATAGTTAATTAAGTATTGTCCTGGTTTGTCCAACATCGGTATAGGTTTAGTTTACTTTAACACTCTTAACTTTTCACAATTATGATCAATTTGAAGCTGTTGTCTTGTTACTTTGTCTTAATCGTTTAATAAATCTAGAAATACGTTTTTGGGACAAAATAAATCATCTATTGGGCAAATTTAGCTCTTTCAAAGGGGGATTTCCTATGTATTTACTTTTAATTGAAAATGGGAACAAACGAGGATGACCATCTTTGGTTGTAATATTATTCTTTTATATACAGGTATTATATTTTGATTTGGTCGGCAGCATTATCCCGAATTAAGATTTTCTAAGGTACAGACTTATGGCCCTCGAATTGCTGTATTTTACAATGTACATTTACAGTACTTCTATCTCCTATATACTGAAGTTGGTCCATTCCCAACAATAGATTTGTATCCCAATTTCATAAATCTCGTTCATGACCCTATCAGTCTTTTGTTGGAAGGAAATGTGGGCAATTTGTTGGGTCTTAATGGAATACTTTGGGTGTCTACGACCTTATACCAAATACAAAGTTTGCGGCCAAATAGATTCACGTATAGCTCCTTAATCCAATCCGCAGCATTTATTTTCCCACGCACGAAATGTTGTATAGTCAAGCCAAACCAGTGAAATAAGCCTTAGTATTACGTACTTACCTACGTCTTGTTACGTATACTTTTTTACGAGGTGCAATGCAAGGGCAAATGCCGAATTATGCTGGAATATACTGGCGATTGTATTTGTATACGAAGTGCTTTGACAAGGCATTTGAGCTTTTACATACGCATTTTATACAGTTTTGTAGCAAGCCGGACGCAGGTAAATTACGCCGATATTTGTACTTTTCGCTTCTGTATTACAGTTTGGGTTAAAATTATTTTGGCAATAGAATTACTAAAATGGCAATGACGCTAAAAAGTGACTCAATTAGGATAAGTAAAGTTAGGTTACATTTATTTTTGGTAGGTTAGGTTAAAATAAATTGGTTACAAAATTAACAAACTGACTAGGTGTTCAAAAGTTATAAAACCAGATTCAGTTAGGTTAGGCTGCGTGAAATACTTCATTGCCATTTCAGCTTTTCTATTGCCATTTCAGTTATTCCATTGCCGCTGTAAATGACGCCCTTACAGTTTTACCAACAGTTCGTGACTGTGCTTGAATATTTTTTGCTCTATATACAGAGTTTATTTTGTTTTATTACATGGCGGACGATGGCGAATGGCGAAACATACCGGTATTCAAATATTATAAGCGTGTTAGGGTATAAAATAAGTGTATTTAATTATTTTGTGCCTTAAATACGCATTTTACACAAGCATAAGAAATAAGTAAGCTTATGAATTACATACGCACCGCATCTACCTTCAACCTTCGATGTTATATGTATGAAGATAGACTTTATAAACTTATAAAATAGCCTGTTTACCGGTACTTTGCTTGGAGTATTTGTCAAATGTTCACGCTTAGGAACGGAAATATCAGAGGTTAAGGCGTTCATGCGGAACCGCAAACCGTAACGCGCTCAAGTATTCCGCTCGCATCCGAATTGAAAAGTTGACATTGACATTCGGGGTAGAGAGTTAGGGAGAAAGCCGCTGAGCGCGTCACGTCGGCCAACTGACAAGGACGAGTTCATGTCCCGTTCTCTAACGTCAATGTCTGTCCAATTACGTATATATCCCTGATTTGTACGCAATGGCTTGGATGGACCAGAGGCCAAGGACAGTTTGGCTAATATGGGTCGTGTCGTATTTCGTGTACTGCAACAGTGAATGTGTTATGTATTGGTGTGTAAATTGAACGAAGAGCTCGTATTACATTATCGAGGTAATTAGGAGTTAGGTTCGTAACTCAAGCTGACATAAAACACATAACATGTACATATAGGGACGTAGATGAGGTCCTTGGAGACCTCTGATTTTCGTTGAAGCAACGGTTCTAATTGATAGGCTTTTCCTTCCACAGGTTGTTAATTTCCTGAATGATCTCTACACGCTCTTCGACTCCATCATCCGCGGCTATGACGTCTACAAGGTGGAAACAATTGGGGACGCCTACATGGTCGTAAGTGAACTCTATTTATGGCTCCATACCAGTACATACAAGTATACGCTTATGCTCGACGGTGACATTTGCTAGGTACGTACCAGTTTATTGGCTGGGAGCATACATTTAAACGGACAAAATTCTAAACCGTTAAAAATGTGAACCTAAACTGCCAACGACATAATTGGCAATTGCCAAAACTAGTTAAGAATCCACCACCGAAAAGGTACTTATTCGATTTTAAGTTGGTTCAGTTCAGGTCCGTTGGCGGTTTTGGTTTTGGCTTGTTTGCCTAATGGCTGTTATGACATGGAAGCATAAGCCTGATAAAAATCATGAAAAAGAAGACTTGTGCAATAAGTCTGCATGGCAGTAAATTTGATTTTAGTCAGGTTAGGTTAGGTTAAAAC
>JAQFYT010003815.1:0-10080 GCA_034694925.1 Ceratophysella denticulata | reverse complement strand
GATTTTTGAAATACCCAAATGACCAACAACTAACCTAACCTTTGGAATTATAGACCAATTTTACTTATTGCTGCATTCCATTTCCTATTACAAAAGTCTTCTTTTTTATGGCAGATTCTATTTTTTCATAGCATCGAAAAATGCCACCCTTTTAACATGTTCCCGGATATCGTAGAATTACGGGTGACAGTGCAAATTCAAGCTATTTAAGCTCACATCAGTCTAATAGTATTTAAATTTCCGCAATTTATTACGATTTATTTTCGATGTTTCGACATACCTCCAAAACGGTACACCGGTTGACATTATGCGTTTTGTTGAAGGAAAAAAGCTCTCATTTCTAATTTACATGATCATTATTCCTTTTCTTAATAGGTCCTGCATACAACTGAAGGAAAGGTAGCAGAAAATGCCCAGTGGAAACGGTACCTACCCCAAGTGATTAGTGATACCGAATACTTTGAACAGTCTACCCACCCGTCTAGTACATACACCCACAAAAACCGAGTCTCTTCATTCTTGTGAACGAATAGCCAGACTGCCAACTGCAGCATTAAAATTTAAGAAGGAAGGAAGAGGGAGTGTCACTTTATTTAGTACGTCGAACGGAGTAATAAAGCAAATTGAAAAACTTGAAGAAAAGGCTCTCGTATATAACAAATCAGAAGAGTCGTACACAAGTGGAAAATAATACTGCAGCTGAAGCTCAAGTCGAGTCCCGTACTTCAATTTGCACTGCTAGGAATAATGCTGAGAACAACAATGGAAAAAGGGTTGATTGTTCCGTCGACGTCTTCTGCAGTTTTGAGTCTTGAGCAGCCGCAGCCTATTCGAGTCCCTAGTCATCACCAGTCCGAAGATGGACAGGTTTATCTGCACGAGACTTAAATAAAATTCAAGCCATAATTTTAACTACAATTACAGTAAGAAAAAAAGCATTAAGGACATGTTTGAAAAGTCAAAACGAAGTTTAGCAGCCGCCACGCGGGGTGGGACGTATCGGGTACATGATTCTTCGGCAGTCACACCGGGCCCAACCTCACTCCTGAGCCTGGCTTCGAGTCGACAGAATCGGCCTAAATTCCTGAGCATTACCGTCGTTTTTCTGGATGATAGTCAACAAACCTTCGAGGTTGAGGTGAGTTAAAGGTCACATATCAAAAACCAGAAAGAAATACACATTTTTCATTTTTTAGGCTAAAATACAGTCAAAATTAATAAATATTCTTTTGCATTAAATTCTGCAGCATTTGACTCATAAACTTGTTAATTTGAATTTGCTTGTTTAAATAATTTGAAATATTTAATTTCTCTGCCGGCCAATAATTTTATAAATAATTTATCAATCTAAATAGGTATACTGCATAGTTTACTGAATAGTTTACAGCACATTGAACGTGTACGTGTATTGAATGTGAATCGCATATCGCGCAGTCCGCTGTCCGATAATGATAACATAACTTATTGAATTATTTATAGAAATATGCCAAAGGCTCCGTTTTACTGGAGAAAGTTTATCAGCATTTGGAACTCATAGAACGAGACTACTTTGGATTACAATTTGATGAGCTTTTACCACCTCCTGAAGTCGTGCATCCGCTCAGTAGTCCGCATTTGGTAAGCTTCGGGCTTTCTCTTTTAGTAATTTCGATAATTTGAAGACTTACAATTAGTCTCGAAGATTTCTCGACAATTCTTTCGGCACTCAAAAACTCATTTTTTTGTTTTTGGTTGAATAATATGAATAAAGTTTAAAATTAAAAGTGTTCGGCGATTTAAGTTTTGGTTTTTTAAATGTTGAAATGTGCAATTATCCAACGCATATTTATTATTGTTATTTCTCACTGTATTTCCAGAGATGGATCGAATCTTCGAAAACACTGAAGAAACAAATACGCTTCACGAAACCCGCCACGATATCCAAAAAGTCATCCCTGACCTCCTCCGCTACACCGAATGGTGGAACCCAACAGCATTTCAATGGAAATGGACATGCAACCAGTTCAAAGCCTTCCTCATCCTCAGCCGGATTCATTCCGACGAACCATGGGCCTAGTCCCAATCCGAATGCCATGACCTCAGCCCCCCTCCCCACGGCCACAGTCTACTTCCGTGTCAAGTTCTTCGTCGAGGACCCTTCTCGTCTCAACGAGGAGTACACACGCTACCATATCTATCTCCAGCTTCGGCGGGATATCATGGAAGGTCGTTTGGCGGTTTCTCCGTCCACGGCCTGTCTCCTCGCTTCCTACGCCATTCAGTCCGAACTCGGGGACTTCAACGAGGATGACCATGATGACTACGGGTACTATCTCAAGAATTTCAATACCCTCAACCTCTCAGAAATCTCATTCAAAGTGGGGGAAGAATATTTAAGAAAAATTACACAACTTCATAAACTTCATAAGGGTCAAACACCGGCAGACGCTGAGTTCAATTATTTGGACCATGCCAAGCGTTTGGACGCCTACGGCGTCGCTTTCCATCGGGTTAAAGATAATGCGGGGAAAGAGATTCAAGTCGGCGTCTCGGCTTCTGGAATTGCTGTCTATCACAACGGAATTAAGATTAATACATTCAGTTGGTCTAAAATTACTAAAATTGCTTTCAAGCGGAAACATTTCTTCATTCAACTCCGTCGTGAACAGGTTAGCGATTTAAAAATCTTAAGAAAATAATTCAGTGGTCACTGTGAGATTCTCTGACACGAGATGGAGGTTGCGGCGTGGCCTTGGTTCAACTGGGTTACTTCTATGCTGCTGTCTCGCTGGTTGATCGATGTTCGGTCAACTGCTTCGCTTTTCTGCTTCGGCTGAAAAGTTTAAACCGCCGAAACGACTCAAAGCATTTCGACAAAAAAGAGCTCGTTGGAATCAGAATCGGTTTGGCCATAAAACATAGCTTTGTATATTTTTTAGCCGGAAGGCCGCTTTCGAGCGGTTCTGGAAGACTTACTAAGCTATATGTTGAGCAACAGTTAGTCCGATCTCTAACGAGCCCTCAAACGTCCAAAGCGGAAAATAACGGCGGTATAACGTTTTAAAATGAGACCTTAAGGTTATTCTACGATCGATATTAACCAAAAAAATTTCGTTAATTTCCAGTCAGAAGAATACGACACGCTGCTAATGTTCGACTGTTTCCAGTACCGATGTTGTAAACTTCTCTGGAAATCTTGTGTAGAACATCATGCATTTTTTCGCCTGAGTGCCCCACCCCCGCCGAACCGTCGGTCGACACTCCTCCTCTTGACCCTCGGCTCAAAATTCCGGTACTCCGGTCGAACTGAGTACCAAACCCGGGAAGACTCATCTTTCCGAAGTCAAAGTCGGGAAAAAGAACGAGAACGTCGAACTTTCTTCCGTTCACCGAGTAAGAAACTTCTCTTAATCCGTCAAACACTCCGTGGAAAAACAACCCGGCCAGCTGAACCTGAAACTAATTTCATGGAAAATGAGACGGAACCCGCTGATATTACGGCTCATTCCATGAGTCAGAGTCAGGAATCTTGTTATTCTCAACCTCGGCCGAGTAAAATGCACCGGAGTGCCAATATCATGAATCTAAAAGGAGCAGCGGGGTCAAGCCTGAGGGCAAATGACAAGGTTCAGTCATATGCGGAGAAAGAACCACGGAAGGCTTGGGGGGAACGAAGTCCGAGGTTGTCGGATGACGAAGGTGGATTTCTGGATCGAACTTCGGGCATGGGTGTCCCTCAGCCTCAGCCAATAGTTATACCTGCCACTCATATTCCACTGCCCACCCGCGGAATTGCCTTTGCGGATGATGATGAGAATTCACAGTCTGACGTAAGTAAAGCAATGATTTCAAAATAGGCTTGAATTTGGGTATTTCGTAATATTTGCTAGTAAAAAACATGGTTTACTGTAAAGACGCTTTGGAACGTTACGAATCTTGTGCAAATTGATAGCGGTCGCGCATTTTACATAAACATTTGTATTGATTGACTAACATTACGAAATACTACCAAAATTCAAAGCATCGGAGCAGCCTTAAAGTGCCCAAAACCTTGTTAAAATGACATTCCGCGTGCTGTTAATTACAGGCAATGCTACATAATTATTCGTGATTAACCATATAACGTAGGTAGCACAGCACCGGTAGTTAAAACGCTTGAAGTTACAATGAAATGCCAAAGGCCTCAATCTTCAATACAATACCAATGAATCAGTTAGCATTAATTTGCCGAATATAAGTTTAATTTATGTAACGCAAATAATTTGTGTTTTGAAGCAAAATTAGGTAGATCGTCTTCCTTCATCAGAATAAATGTTGCAGAATGTAATATGTATGTACAATAGCTAACAAAAGCCCTTTGGCGGCTGAAATCTGAACTACTTCAGCTCGGATTTATTTAAAAAAAATATGTGCATGTGGATGAAGAATTGTTCTACTCATCGATTTCGCTTATTCAAAGGATACCATGTTTGCATTTGTAATTCAAATTCATAGCGACAGCACAGACGAGTTTAATTTTGTAGCGATTTATTAAACCTAAGTTTAGAGCTGGAATGACGCACGGATTATGATTTAATGCTTGTATCCCATGCAAAGTCAGGTTTTTACAAACTTTCTCCATTTGACTTTCTCCCACAGGACGGAACGGTCTCGATTCGTCTCGAGCCCGACAACCAAGGGAAGTTTGGGTTCAATGTGAAAGGGGGCTCGGACATGGGATGTCCCGTGCTCGTGTCCCGAGTTGCACCCGGGACCCCGGCTGACCAGTGCTACCCTCGCCTCACCGAGGGAGATCAACTGATTCAGATTAATGGGAAAGACACTTCGGCCATGCCGCATCGAGAAGTCGTCACTTCCATTCGTCATGCAGCCACGATTCGGAAAGAACTCTGTTTACGTGTCCGACAAAATGGTACGAGACGAAATTAATCAATGACAATTACTCGGCATTTTTCTTATGTCAACTTGTAATCAATTTTGTTCAATTCAGTGTACACGACGGAGGACTACGAAGAACCAGCCTTTCAGTATGTGCCGGACGTGCCATTACTCCGAATGGCTTCAGCCGGGAATGGCGGAGATGTGCAGAGTCCATTAGCCTCTTCAATGCTTCTCTTGGCAGAGGCCATTGAGTCTGATTCTATTTCAAGTCAATTCGAACTCGTTTTCCGTCGAAAACCCGGCCTGAGTTGTGATGTGGCCAAGTTACCAGAAAATATTGCGAAAAATAGATATCGAGATATTTCACCATGTAAGTTCGCATTGGTGAAAGCATGGTGAAAGTTTGCATGAAGCTAAAGCATGTTCCGAATTGAAATGGTATGTTTTATGGTTTATGGCATTATTTCAGACGACGCGACACGAGTAATTCTGTTATCAGCTCCGACCGGGGACTACGTCAATGCAAATTATGTCACAATGGAAATACCTGCCTCGGGCGTTGTGAATCGTTATATTGCCAGTCAAGGTGGGTACAGAATTAATATATGATTATTTTCCAGATTTGTTAACCGTAATAAAATGTAATTAATGCATAGGACCCCTCTCTTCGACCTGTGTCGATTTTTGGCTCATGGTATGGGAAACTCAGAGTCCGCTCATCGTCATGTTGACCCCTGTCTGCGAGCGAGGTCGGGTCAAGTGTCATCCATATTGGCCTCAGCATCTCAATAGCTCTGTTCTATATCACAATGTTCAAGTGAAAACAATTGAAGAAACCACACTTCCGCATTGGATTCACCGTGAATTCCAGCTTAAACATTTACAGGTTCGTTCAGCTAATACATGCACTTGTACTTCTGCATTATGCATTTTTCATTTTGGCAAAAAAAGTTAACTGAAAATTCTTAAAATATGAATTATTATTGTAACTTTTGCATTTATTTACAGACTGGCGAAGAACGGAACGTTGTTCAGCTCCAATTTCAGTCATGGCCCGACCACGGAGTTCCCGATGACCCAATCTCATTTATTAAGTTTGTCGAAGAAGTAAGTCTCGATGCTTATTGACCGTGTATTGGGCATATTGAATTTTTGGTACCTTGCTCCAAAGCATCTAACTTAATATACGTAATTTTCAGGTCCGAAAAGCCAAATTAGGGACCGTGGAGCCCACAATTGTTCATTGTTCAGCAGGAATTGGACGGACCGGTGTCCTTATCCTAATGGAAACGGCGGAATGTCTTATTGAAGCCAATCAACCCGTCTTCCCACTCGACATTGTTTCGCAGATGAGAAATCAACGGCCGCTAATGATACAAACTCCTGTAAGTGCAAACATTTATCGATAGCTATCCCATGCTTATCAAACCTTCTGGCCCCAAGCTACTGTAAAACCGGTATTTAAATTTGTATTATGCCAATTTTCAGAGTCAATACAGATTCGTTTGCCTCTGCGCCCTTCGAGTGTATCAACAAGGACTGATTCGACCCTCCTCGGAATTCAATATGGTCTCCACCTCTCCCACACCGCTCTTCAAATCAATTTTCGGCCGTAAAAATCCATTCAGCATTTGGGGTCAAAATTAAGGTCAACTTAACGAAAAAAACACTACACAGGTTTAAATCCATAGTCTTTTTCATAATAAATAATTACGTGTTCGCACGTAGTAGCATTTATACAAATACATTATACCTAAATATTTAATTAGATTTTAGTAAACCAGTAATTACCAAATTAATTACCATATCGTCGTCCACTGAGGTGTCCCATTCAATTAAAGTTAACCATAGAATCTTATGAATCGTCCTCTGCGTACTAGCGTTTCACACTCTCCTATATTTATACACAACTTTAAAATGTCGTAAATCTTCGTAATTTAAGTTACGTTTACTTTATAAATGGTGTTAGAGTACTTACTATGTCATTTTTGTATATTGTGGAGACGGATGGCTTAGAATCTCGAAAACTATCCTTCCACTCACCGGTCCATGCTATTAGCATTACGTGTGAGTGGAAGGGAATATGTTTCGAACTCACCGGTACATGCTATTAGCATTACGTGTGAGTAGAAGGATAGTTTCGAACTCACGGTCCATGCTATTAGCATTAAGTGTGAGTGGAATGGAAGGATATGTTTCCAATTCACGGTCTTTACTATTAGCATTACAAGTGAGTGGAAGGATAGGGTTTCGAGATTCTGAGCCATCCGCCGGACAAGTTCGATGTTCAGCTCGGAATTTGAATTTTGGTACGGTATCTCGTAATTTTAGCTAATGGGGAATATAACATACACGAGATACCGCCAAAATTCAAAAGTTCAAGATATGAAATAACCTTAAATAATGTATTACTTTACTGTGAGAGTGTCCTAAGTAGTGTGTAGTCTTTGATATTTGGATAAAGGAACGAAGGAATTGAATGCTGCTAATGCTAACTGTACGTACAAATTATGCTAAACTGAAGCATATATTTGGAATTTGAATGAAGCAACTAGTTTTGATTTTGATCTGAAGCCAAAAATATTAACATTGTCTTTGCATTTTGCATTTTTTTGGAGAATACTCTCTCTGTTTTGTGTCCATGATGAGAAATATTGTATTTTTGAATTTAATTTTACGATTGTTTTGTTTTGTTTTTTGTGCTGTGATACAATAAAGATCAATTCGGTTTAGTAAAGGAATTGAACTGCAGCTAGCATGCTTTTAATATTTAATATTCATGATTTTAGATTACATTCGTAATTGATAGAGCAGAACAGATCTGGAGTATAATTAGTTCGATCACAGGACGCAGGTTACAATGGAGCCAAGAAACAGGTGCATGATTATGATTCGACGGGTCAAGGGCCGCAAGCTATTGAAGTTTGGTCGTAACGTCTTCTACCACGGACACAAGTCTAGATTTCACAAATATAATCAATATTTCAAGCGTCAAGCAGTGTACTAATTTTACTTTGCTATTCCGTTTCCGTGTGTTATTTACCTGGAATCGTACAATTCCACGCGTGCCTTCAGAATATTCGGCCCAAGAAACTCCCCTAAGAATTTCAGACAATCCTTTCCAACGGCAGATGTTTGAGGATTTGCGGATTGCTATAAAAATACAGTAATACACGAGTTATAAGTTGTACATGTAACAATTTTGGAGTTTTGGTACTTTGCACCGTAACCATTTAATTTCTTGGGTTCACTCACCACTGTGTAGAAGATGGGCTCAAAGAGAAGTTCCAGAAATTCTTTGAATGGTCGTTTTCCAATGGCTTTGGCCAGAAATGGAATTACTAGGCAGAGCGTTACGTGCAATTTGTAGTGTTCTTCATAAGACCGGACTTGAACTGCTTTGACGATGAGCGGAATGAGCGGAGGAAGCTCACTGTGCGTCGCTTCTTGATCCGAGAGCGTGCCAATCAAAAAGAGGCATCTGAGGAATTGTCAAATAAAAATATTTGGTTTGGGCACAACCTAATGGCATGGTATTGATTGAAGTTTTGACCTTTGACCCTACTTACCCATCAACCAGATGCCAAGCCTGTGGACTTCTCCCCATTCGGCAGCTCGCACAAGATGGAACCGGGGAAATTGGTCTCGAATTTCGAGTTGTACCCGGATTCAGAGCCTCAAACAAGGAAGCCGAGGTAACTTCTACTTTAGCTGGCCCAGCGGATTCACAGTGTGGATTGTTACGGTCACAATACATCGGACCACTGCAGGAGCTTTGATTCGAACCAGGTTCATTCATTTTCTCAATTGATGCAAGACCCGTCACGATCTTGTCAAGAATTTGAGACAAAGCTTCGGTTCCATATGCTTTCGCAATACAGGCAAGGGCCGTGGCTGCACCTTGACGAAGAAGTTGGGTCGGATCTTCTAAATTCTTGAAAAGTATTGGGTAAAGCTCCGGTAGGAATGCCTCGCATTCTTCGGGATAGTGTTGGATAAAGCTGCCAACCGCGAGACTTCCAGCTGTAAAAGTATATGAATTCTGAGGTATTGTAGAGACGAACGGCTCTGAGTCTCGAAACCTATCCTTCCACTCACACGTACACGTAAGTAATGCTAATAGCATGGACCGTGAGTTCGAAACCTATCTTCCACTCACACGTACATACTGCTAATAGCATGGACCGTGAGTTCAAAACCTAGCCTTCCACTCACACGTAATGCTAATAGCATGGACCATGAGTTCGAAACCTATTTTCCACTCACACGTCATGCTAATAGCATGGACCATGAGTTCAAATTCGAAAG
The DNA here is from genome assembly GCA_034694925.1 of Ceratophysella denticulata. NCBI lineage: Eukaryota > Metazoa > Arthropoda > Collembola > Poduromorpha > Hypogastruridae > Ceratophysella > Ceratophysella denticulata. The sequence continues at coordinate 912 of JAQFYT010003815.1, read as the reverse complement.
CTATCTTCCACTCACACGTAATGCTAATAGCATGGACCATGAGTTCGAAAGCTATCTTCCACTCACACGTAATGCTAATAGCAAGGACCATGAGTTCGAAAGCCATCTTCCACTCACACGTAATGCTAATAGCATGGACCGGTGAGTGGAAGGATAGGTCTCCAGATTTTAAGCCATCCACAATATATAGAAACTTCAAAACAGACTTAAATAAAATAAAGATGACTTACAGTCACGCACAGACCAACTCGGATCTCCGCAACACGTGATTAAAGCCTGAAGTAGCTGAACAACATAAGGAGTAACTTTTGCTCGCTCCATCTTTGCTGCTAATTCTAAAATACTGGAACAGGTTGCTTCTCTTTCGGCAATGTTTTCGGATGAAGCTGACGCCAAATAAGATTTCACCTGAAAAATAATAAAAGTCACTAATCTACCTCAGTAGCTCATTTTCATCCGATCTCTTGCACTTTGTATTGTACTCTATGTAAATAGTAGAATCACGCACCACTTCATCAATATATTTAGAAACGTATGCACAACCATCTGAGCCAACGATGAGTCTCCAAGATTCTTGGGCGTAAATCCGCGTTCCACCCAAACTGTAGTATCGACTCAGAGTTAATTTCGGGAGCATAACTGGGAAGAAGTCCTCTTTGATTTCGGAATATGCGAGAAAGAAGATTCGAGTCGTGACAGCAGCTGCGTGTCGAACCTGGTCAATTCAATTGGTGAATGAGATTACATTCAACGGCCAGGGTACCGTTATAGTGTAGGTACCTGACATCTGACATACTAGAATAAGGCTGGCATTTTTCGTTGCCATGAAAAAATGGAATATGCCATAAAAAAGAAGACTTTTGGAATAGGAAATGGAATGCTGCAATAAGTAAAATTGGTCTATAATTCCAA
>JAQFYT010003814.1:0-10082 GCA_034694925.1 Ceratophysella denticulata | reverse complement strand
TGTTTTAGAGAGATTTACGTAGCACCATTGGAAAGAACATAAAATTTTGGTCTAGTACTAACATATTCAATTTTCCATGTTTATAACGCCCGTTTACGGAATTAACTACGCTTCAAGATACATACGACAGAGGCCGGATATATCGAGCCTGGAAATACAAACGGCCTGTAACATATACATACTGGTTCGTGCTGCCCAATTCTAGTGCACAAGCTAAAGTTAAACATCGCGTACCTAGTATAAGATGAAGTTTCAAATGAACAAACGGTAGCAGTTTCTTCTATCTATCGAAACTGTTCTCGATCAATTTAAAGACACAAATATTATTGTAGCGTAAACAGGCCCTTCTGAACTTTCATGAATGCATTGGTACTTAAGCATAGGTACATACAATTGAAATATATAGGACTTATAGCTTCTCAAAATCGGTTTAATTCGACGAAAGCTAGAACAATACAATATAGTTTGTTAATACGAATAATTGAGAAAATGCTTCATATTTTTTATTAGGTAGTCCAATTAGAATAGAACGTGTTAATTTGTGATATACAAATAAGTCAAACTTTCTCTATTTAATTGTGTAACTCATAATCAAATCGTAAATTGCTTATATGGAATGATGAATCCAATACCTAGCTGTAGCCTTTACGATCAACTAGATAACTAATAAGTTAGCCCCGTTAACCTGCACACATATATTTTCACCAATATTTTGAACACAAGCCTCACCAAGTCGGAATGTATTTTCTTCCTGTGCCAATTACATTATTGGTAGCTATCACTAGTCTGACGGAAGTTCACTGTATACCGCGACAATTAGGGACCAGAATAAAATCCGACGGTAATGCTTTAATCAAATAATATAACTTCAAACTATGAATAAAGTGTTAGGTGTCTTGAAGACTTATAAATGTATTTATATATAGCGGCTCAGAGAAGATCGGCCAAAGCCGACACAGGTGAACAGGCATCCAATACGGCGTAAGTATTCAGTGCTACAGTATTCCCAATAATGTGTCAATTAATACTGCATATCATATCTGAATATCTGTGGGTTAATCATAGTGCACAACCAGAGTCCGAGAAACCGTATAATGGGGTACCTATCGCATGGATCCCTGGATTAGCCAAACCCAATGAATTACCTACAATAAAGCCACGAGCAGCTTCAAATAGCAATAACCGACCACCAGAATCGAATCAACCTAGTTCCCCGGTGAAGCTTCCGGACGGACCGGGCATTGCGGATCCTCCAGTGGACCCTGAACCAGGACGACCATACCATGGCGTACCTGAAGCATGGATACCAGGTCTCGCCAAACCAAATCAATTGCCAACGAAGATGCCACCGAGAACGAGTGGCAACAATCGTCCGCAGACACCAAACCAGTCCTCAGATAGCTCAAGTGGGCCAGGCCCTGCACCTGAGCCACCTGTAGAGCCTGTGGAACCAGAACGACCGCATCATGGAGTACCCGAAGCATGGATACCAGGACTTGCTAAACCAAATCAATTGCCAACAAAGATGCCACCAAGAACCGGTGGCAACAATCGTCCACAGCAGCCGAATCAGCCGTCAGAAGGTTCAAGCGGGCTAAGCCGAATACCTGAGCCACCTGCAGGGTCAATCGAACCAGAACGACCGCATCATGGAGTACCCGAAGCATGGATACCAGGACTTGCAAAACCAAATCAAGTTCCAACGAAGGTGCCTCGAGGCTCAGGACGTTCATTCATGCTCGCTTCTGTAGCATCATCGTCTAAGCAATCTGGACGATCTATACAACAACGGTCGTCTGCGAAAGTATCACACACTACTAAACAGCGTGCTCGTGCCATATCGAAGCTTACGGTACAAGATCCCACAAATCCAGGCGGGCGTTCAGTATCGTCTGCACGTTCGAAGCAACGCGCGATTCCAAAGCCACCTGTTGCAGTTGAAAAACCAGCCAAAGCCGAAGGACGGTCGGTTTTGAAGCAATCCGGACGGTCAATTTCAAAACGACCATCCAAATCAAACGATGGGTCAAACGGACCAACGGACAACAAACGCCCCAGAGAACCCGTAGTGGAAGATTATGATGAATGGGCAGAAACACATAGTATACCGTTCCGTAGAACACGACAGGTCGTCGTAACTCATTTCCCGCCCGCAAAGCCAGGTGGACGTTTCACAATGGCTGACCCTCCGCATGTTAAGCAATTAGGACGATCCTTGAACCAATATTCAAAGTATACGAAAAAGCAGACGGAACAACCCGTGACATATTTTCCAAAAACACGACGGACGACAAGGCGTCCTCGTAATCATCATAAAACGAGAACTACAGTTAGACCTGGGCATAGGGTAACTAGTAGATCGGAGCAAAAATCATAATATTAGAGTTGATATGTGGTAAAGCGTATACTAGAAAAAAAACTGCTTTACAACAGCTTTTGGACCAGAAGGTATGATATGATCAGAATTAGCATATAGCTGCGTTGTATGATACAGTTTAGGAGTGTGAATGAATTTTGAAGCTTTTCGTGACCAATCTATGGAAGCTTCCTGAGAACATAATTTGAATTTTTTTTTAAAGCTGTGCTTCCAAAAATGTCAGTTCAGTGCGTACCAATTCTGCATCCAAAATGAACGAGATTATGTATCTTTCACCCTTTGAACTGTTTAAAAACCCGTTTTATATTATCGCTCAGCTAGTTTGTTGTAAAAATAATGTTTTTTTTATTGTAGATAAAAAGGGTTTTATATGACTTGAGCTTGACACATGCCGTTCGTCCGTCCGTCCGTTCGTAGTTTTAGATATTCAGTCGTTACAATTCGCAAAGAAATCGTTGCGCGATGAAAGATTTATGAATAAATAATTTACAGAATGTAGTCATTTCGTATATTTATTGATTTATGATTTCAGTCGAGTTTCTAATACTGACACTGACAGCTCTAAGGGCCGTTTGTACTCCGTTCATTCGCCACATCACATATACCTGATAGCATTAGAAAGTAAAGGGTGGCATTTTTCGATGCCATGAAAAATAGATTATGCCATAAAAAAGAAGACTTTTGCAATTGGAAATGGAATGCTTCAATAAATAAAATTGGTCTATAATTCCAAAAGGTTAGGTTAGTTGTTGGTCATTTGGGTATTTCAAAAATCTAACCTAACCTGTAGAACGGATCAATCTCGTCCGCTAACGTTTAACCCTAACCTAACCTGACTAAACTCAAATTTACTGCCAAGCAGACTTATTACTTATTACAAAGGTCTTCGTTTTCATTGCAGATTCTATTTTCTCATGGCACGTTTATATAATTCCCGAAAGTAAATGCTTATTCAATGACGCACAATCTATTATATGTCTTATCCTTTCAATTCTAATATCAATTGATTACAATAAAATCAACTTTCTAATAAAAAAATATCTTGTTATATTGATCTATATACTGTATTAGTGAAAGCTACATGTTAAGTGAATTAAATAGGCCATTTTCTAATTTCAAATGAGGAAAACGTATGTTAGAAACGTATAGAAACTACCGAACAAGAACATTCAAGTTTTTTATATTTCGTTGTAATTTGCAACAGTTTTAAAAATGAAGTTTCTATTGGGGTTGGTCGCATTACTCTGCCTGGTATTTTATTCCGGATGTTCTGCACGGACTCACCATTCATATACAAGGACAGGTAACGCCCAAGGTAACGCCAGGAATATTATTAGAACAAAAATTAGACTATTGTCAATTGTAAAATAAAAAAAAATTTCGTCAACCCACATTTTTCTGCCTAGGCTGGAGTGCGGAACCGTCCGTTCCCGATTACAATTACCAAAATTATGATTATATTCACGAAGAATATCCCGCTTACAATCCACCCACGCGATCCGAAGCAGCGTTTGAATCTGATGAAGTGTTTCGTCTTCATGACACAAAATTACATGACGGCACGAGGCATTCTGCGCCGGAATCGATCCTCGAAAATGAAGTGAAATCTACGGATTCGATTGGACGCTCAGCCGCGCAACGCATGGCAGCTCAACGACGAACAACTACAACAATGAGACCATATGCAAGTGGTCGATCTGTAGCGCAAAGACTATCAGCCAGATCAAAATCGTTTTCCCGTTCCACTCGACAGCGGCGGAATGCTTATGCTGCTCCTGGTAAACGCTCAGTGGCTCAGCGGCGGTCAAGATTCATGCGTTCAAAACCCAGGATCTATCCTGGTGGGTCTAGGACTATTAAAACGAGCAGCAGAATGGGATAAAATCCGTTGGTAAATTCATAATTATTAAGTTGGAAATTCAATCATGTAATGCTATCCAGGCAATATTGATAAATAAATAAATACGACCAAATACAATCTGCAAAAATAGCAGCGTACAATTTGACAAAAATCATCATCACCATTGGAGGAATTTATTCAACCTTTTCATTTCATATTATTAAGTACAGTTACAGCGAAATAGGATTTAATTGTATATTTCTATTCACACCCATTTCGACACCGATTTCTCTAACAGCTATTACAATGTATATTTTGCATTAGGTAGGTATCTCAATTCTAACCCAGTGGCTTGGCTTGGTTTATGGTACGTATGGTTATTCTGGGGCATTATTTCAATAAAATTCAAAATAATTTGTAGAGAGCAGAATAAGTAATTTCGGTTAGTTTTATATTCATGAATGAATTCAGAAATGAAACAAAAAAAACATAGAAGCGCAGAGACTTAGTTATTGGATTTATCTTCAGTTTAAAAATCCAGATCGAATTCCTCTGTATCGAAGTCCCTCACAGCTAGCTTCAGAGGATTTGCAAACGGTACAAACGCAAGTTTCAGCTTCTTGGAATTCGTATCTGTGCAAAAGAACGGTTAGAAAACCCCTGAAATTTGATTTTTTTAAAACAATAGCCATATTTATATTTATTTATATTTACCTTTCCGTTCCAGGTTCAACGTCATCTTCGCAATTGGTAAGCAGAGCGGAATTAGCTCTCCGTGTTCCGTAGAGACAGACCGGGTGATGGGAGCGTTTGTAGGGAAATCTCCAGTCCGGAATCTGTACCCAAAAAAAAGTTTGTGTTAGAATCTTCGTTCAAAATTGCATTCAAATTCTGCTATTTTTAAACCAAGAAAAACTTATTCATTTCCTGGATTGAAAATTGAAACTAATTGAAAATTGAAAGTGAAGCTACTTTGACGCATCAGAAAACTTTTCACACCCTATTGTGTAAAAGCTAATCCAAAAACTTACTTCGTTTGAATCACACCGTCCCCAACAAGACATCACATTTACGGTCCCAGAACACTTCTTCCCAGCCGAGTCTGTTTTTGTCACCTAGATTTCCAAAAATTCAATATTGTAAAAACGTATTCTCCAGGTATCTCAAAACTTGAAAAAAAAGCTATCTTTTGTCGAATATCGTATACCCTGTAAGAATATAGCCGACGATGACAATCCAGCGTTGTTGCAGGATCCACGGCCCCTGTACCCAGTATAGTGACACCGCCCTCCGCGCTCAACGGCGGACTATCATCATCTCCCAGCAACGACGCCAGAATTTCATCCGGTGACAAATTATCCTGATCTGCCTTGGCCAGGAGTGCGAGCACCACAATTGAGTAGATTTCTAACCACATTGTCCAGCTAAAAATACAAAAGATTCAACAAAATTTAAAACAATAGCTCAATGATTTTTTTTAAACAATAGAACCGCTTACCCGGGATAAAAATAGCACGGAATCTACTGCACACTTGGCTCGCTCCGCGAGATGTGAAGTTCTTCCGGAGCCCAGCCCTTCGTTTTATACCACCCAAGCTTTCTAAAGAAGAAAAAAATTTAAGTTTTTCTGGTACAGCTTTCCCTGTTCTGTTCAAAGTTCCATATCCACCCTCTGACGCAAGTGCTTTCTCCCTGTGTTAAGGCACTATGCCGTATGACAGAAAGATACAGAAAATGATCTGGAACTTCCCAATGATGAGATAAAGTGCACAAACTCAGGGAAAAGCAGGGCGGTTCTTATTTTTCTCTGATTTCACCCTGTTTTTTCTGAACTTTTGGGTTCGGTGCTTGAATTTAATTCTTATAATGGAAGGAAGTGGATGCAAAACTGGATAAAGTTACGAAGAGCATTTGGAAAGAATTGCTACGTCAGTAGCCATGGTCGATAATCTTGTCTTCGTCGGCTACCAGACGCCTAAATTCAGATTTAGCTAATGTCAGAATGCACCTTGCACAAATACATATTTGGTTAAGTTTTTATTGGTGTTTTGGCCAATTAAATTTCATATAAATGCATTCAAACTAAATAAATGCATGTCCATAAAACCGGAAATCAGTTGAATTTGAACATAGTATAGCTCAAATATTAGAAGTGTACCATTTACATGCTTATTTCCCTTATCACCGAAACTTCGTAACACTAAATTCTAGTAATTTACAAATCTTGTGCGTAAATTGACATTGACAATTGAAAGATTTTAAGTTACTTGACATGACATTGACATATTTGGGATATTTGGAAGCCAGGGAAGAACTTATTTGTCGTGGTAAGTTTGAAGTAGTTAGCAAAGACTTGTTCAGTCATTAGTGAATATTGGAGTGTGAGCACGAGCCGGTTCGGGAACGTGTGGGTGGGAAACGAAGCGGTTCAGTCTCCTTCAATAACCACTGAAAGGCTGATTCACTCAAATTATTGGCCTCAATGTGTCCACCCACGATCCGTCGACACTCCGAGTGATACTCGTTGATGTAATCAATCTGAAAATTAGCATTTAAGACCTGGTTAAACTAATGCAACGACAATTTGTCCCGAACGTAGCTTAACACCAAAAGTAACATGAATAAATATTTTTGATTTTACCTCAGCCTGTGTCAAAAGCTCAGGTTTAATCATCTTCTGTTGAATTGGAACAAAAGTAACGTCTTCAAACTTGAGAAAACCTCGTCCACCAAAATTATGCGGAAGTGTGGCTTTGACAATACGAATAATGTTCTCAATACGAATTCCAAAATTCCCTTCTTCGTAGTAACCAGGCTCGTTGGACACGAACATGTTCACATCGAGACCAGGGTCATCAGGAATATGTCGATAGGAAATCCCAATGGGTCCTTCATGGACGTTCAGGTAAGCACCGATCCCATGCCCAGTTCCGTGATTGTAATCCAAGCCTGAATACAATAAGCATTTCAATTAATTCAGTCTGACCTGAGACTTGATTTGATAATGCCTAGCTATTAGAAATACAATACACATACCGACATCCCAAAGTGCCTTTCTGGCTAAAGTGTCCAAAGTATTTCCAACAACTTTGGTGGGGAAACTAGAAGAAACTAAAGCAATTACTCCTTTGAGCACGCGAGTGAAACAATCCTTCTGATAATCAGTCGGAGTTCCAAAGTGCAGAGTTCGAGTGACATCCGTTGTTCCGTCCCTGTGAGTGAGCAGTAAAATATGTACTGAACAATAGCATTAAATAAATACAAAAACACTCCAAGTACTTACAAGTATTGACCACCAGAATCAATCAAGTAAGGCTCGTCAATGGACAATTGTCGATCAGAGAGTGCGGACGGTTGGTAATGAATTATTGCAGCATTTGGGCCAGAGGACGAAATACTGGGGAAGCTCATTCCAATAAAATTGGTCTGCTGCCTGCATGAATAATCATGATTAGCGTGAAATTTTTTAAACACATGACATTAATAACTGAACTTACGCTCGAAATGAAAGGAGCTTATCAGCAGCCGAGACTTCAGTGACCTTATTACCTTGAGACATTTCTGTCTCAAGCCAGGCAAAGAAGTCACAAAGTGCAACGGCATCACGGATATGAGCTTTGATCATTCCTTGGACTTCCACAGCGTTTTTCTTACACTTCATCAGTGAAATTGGTGTCAGTTTGACAACTCGACGTTCTGGTGGCACAAGCTGAACAAAGGCATGATTGCACCATTTGGAACAGTGAATATTACCAGTGCCAGTTTTTACCTGAAATAAAAACAGTACAGAACAGAGATACAATTATACGTATATTCGAGTCCCAAGCATTAGGCATTCTTCGAATCTTACATGATATGCCAATCTATCCAAAATACTTTCATAATCATGAAATGCCACTTTTCCACCCTCCCTCACGAGATTGGCTCGGATCATGTCCGTCAACTTGTTAGGATTGATGAATAGCTCAAACCCATCCAGGGTGACAAGTAGCCAGGCAAAAAACACTGGATTATATGCTATGTCAACTCCACGAAGGTTCAAGAGCCCTGGTCAAAATTCAAACAATGTCCAGTCCAATTATAACTTTTCTGTCATGAAGGATGCTATTTGCATTTGCTTTGCTACTTCAAACTTATAGTTATTTTTAACTTACAAGCAATTTCATCCAACTCCGAGACCACCAAGACATCAGAACCAGAGACAACCATGAATTCTCGAATATCTCGTAACTTCTCACTCGTGCTTTTCCCTGAAAACTCCAGCGGGAGCTCCGTGACAGGGCCACTGGGACGGGCCGGACAGTTTTGCCAAACAGCATCAACCAAGTTCTTCTTGACAGGTGTCAAGTGTCTCCCGGTCAATTCCTTGGTCATTTGATCCCAGTCCTCTTGAATATAGAGCATAGGGTCAACTCCGATATAAGCTCCAACCTTCAGGTTCTGCTTTATCCATGTGGATTGCGTTGGAGTATTAGGTAATCCTAGTGTACAAAAATATCAAAAAATTAATATAATCAAACACATTTTGCTTTAAAAAAAACAAGCAGAGATTATCGTGTATATTACCTTGTTTCATAAGCAGCCAATTATGATCAATCTCTTCCGAAGCTTGCGTATAGTAACGCCCATCAGTCCAAAGTAGAGCCTTATCCCGGGTTATCACAGCAGTTCCAGCCGAGCCCGTAAAACCAGTGACAAAAGCTCGTCGTTGATCACAGTCCGCCGTGTATTCGCTCTACAATTATTTCAATTTTTAAATTAAATAGCTAAATACGATGATACGGCTAAGATATAACCATGGCTTAGTAACCATAAGTTTCAATTTTCAATGCATACGTAATGAGAATCGTAAGATGGAACAATAAAGGCATCCAAAGGGTGATCCGTGAATTCCGTGTTGGACATCAGGGCCCTGATTTGAGTCAGGATCGCGTGCGTGTCCTTCGGCGGCATGATGGAATTAGTTCTCCACCGTTTTACCTAGTTAGTGATCAAATTATTTAATTATTAGGGGTCAAATTTTTACAATTAGTGTGACTGGACTGAGCAAAATCTATTTCCAATTTCCAAAGAACCCAGTTCAGTGCAAAACCCAAATGACAAACGATTGGAATTGACTTTGACTTAAGTACTGTTACTGTTGATGGCGTGCTGGACTCTGTCGTAGACCCGAGGGGATGAAGGCAAATAAGCAACGAAAGTATCACACAAATGACTCTGGCTTGGACATGAAACTTATGAATACAGGACATAATACGTCGTCAAACTTCTTCTGGGCTTCGGAATTCGGGTTCAAATAAACTATAAAGACAAATATTTACTTTATACAACGAAATTAAGATCTGAAATTGTAACCAGCTACCAGCTACAACAAATTAAAGTCCCATTACCGTTAAGTAATACCATTTCAAAGCCCCCATACATATTTCCAGGTCTACGACAGCCCGTTTCAGCACCAAAACCAAAGGGGGTAGATACAGATTATAGACATAGACCGGTCGACAATTTATTGTTAAGTGTTTTTACACCTTCAATGTTGGATTCTCCACTTCAATGAAGTGCTTGATTGCTGAACTCAAAGAGTCAATAACATGTATTAAAATTTGATGAGTAGGTAAAAATAGAAGAGGATTGATAAACGCTAGTGCATTCTCAGGAACTGCATGCTGAAGCGAAAAATCTCAACTTGAAAGCGTATCAAGTCTAATTTATAGTTCACTAAATCAATCACTAAACAGCCCATAACCCGACCACAAAAGGGTCAAAGGGGAATAATATAAACGTGCACTGAGAAAATAGAATGTGCGTTAGAAATGTAGACTTTTGCATTGAGAAATGGAATTCTGCAATAAGTCTGCAAATGCA
>JAQFYT010003813.1:0-10085 GCA_034694925.1 Ceratophysella denticulata | reverse complement strand
GGTTGGGACCACTGTCCACATAGCTATGCTGCCTCTTATGCTGAGAGTCGAGATTCTAGTCGGACTAGAGTCACAGAGTCACAGACGCTTACAGTTACAATGAGTTCCAATGCAATACAATTGTTGTCTCTCACTATTTTATTTCTTCTCCAGGCAAACACGGCAAGTGGTGTAGGTGTAAGTAAAATTGGTTTTATTATGTATGAATTTGAGTACTGTATTTAAATTAAACCTTTTTAAAAATCGGAAATGTTTTAATTGTATTAACTCAACAGTGTCTAGCAGGAAAGGCACGTTGCCAACCGGATGGAAGTCTGGGGATTTGCTGCAGTGGATTCTGTCTAAAGCTCCCGTCTGATAGTAGCGGAAAATGTAATGGTCGAGCTCCAGCACCAGCTGCCCCATCAAAACCGCGTCCATGTCTTCCACCTCAATCTCTTTGCAAAATAAGCGACAAAAGTCGAAATCAATGCTGCGGTAGTATATGTTTTCAGGGCCAAGGTGGGCACGCACCAATACAGGCAACATGTATCATTGTATCTTAATGTTGCTCCTGTTCTTCTCAGTAAGCGAAAATCTCCTAAATATTAGTTTTTAGAACAGTAAACAGCCGAGAGGGATTAGCTGCTACTGTCAGAACAACCACGAGGTGTGTCTATCTTGTGACGAAGTAGAAGTGACGAATTCAAGTTCCACATGTTCACGAGCAAATACTATTTTAATATTATTACTTGATTGATCTTTGATACAGCTTGAATTGAAACTGTAAGTTGGGAGAAAATGAAATATAACGTGAGAAGAGAACTCATTGACAAAAGATGCAATTTCAAATTTCAAAGATGCATTTGTTCTTACTTGCTTAGTAAAGTAATAGAAATAAGTTAACTGCAGAACTTCCTTTTTATACAACCAGTTCAAATTGTTTATTTTGAAAATATATGGTAATTATGACAAGGAAATGCCATTTGTTGTACCGGATCAAACCGGAACAATGGCGTTGAGAATGGTATGCAATTTAAAATTCATATTACTGTGCTAATGAGTGACATGTGGAGATTCGCAGCCGGAAACCCTTCACATGCATGATAAAGCTGAACTCCTTAGGGTGCCCACAATGTTAAATTTGAAGAATAAAATATTCTAATCGTATCGTGTACCAATGTACCTATAGTAAGTAGTGTTTACCTATATTCGAGTGACAGTTGGAACTTTATCAAAATTGTGAATCATTTAATTAAAATGGATATTTGTAATTAAATAAATACTCGTTTTGCATTTTCTTATTGCAGTTAATTTTATTAGTCTGTTAAAAACCGTGTATATCGGATCACTGACGAATGTCAATATTTTGATTTAAAAAAAACTGGCATTCGCTTGAATTACTTGCTACCTCAACGTGATTTTTTGGTAATTTGTCTCTACCTTCTGGCTGTATCTTTTAGAAAAGTACAGATATGAGAATATCAAAAAAACAGCGAAAAATTTTCGTACGTTTCATCGACATTTTTGTACATAGACTTTATAACTATTAACAAATGTGAATGAACCAATGGAAAAGTTATGGTTCATTTGACAATGTTTTTAACATATATTTTTACTTTTATTGACAAATGTCAATTAACTGATGGAAAAGTTCAGACTCTGGTCAGATATACTCGGGTTTAAGCCCACTTCATGGTTTTCCTAAATCAACATGTGTATTTGTATAAAGGTATTTGACTGGATTTGTATTTACGGCGGTTTCAGACGTTTAATTGTAACATAATCCTAACATGAATATTTGAAAGAACGGATTCAAACTTGAAATGTATAGTGGAAAGTTATGTTAATTAAAAATTAATAATTGCCCAATTTTAGTTTATATTTCTTTTTGACCCTGTGTGAGCTTATCAAGCATCAATTTTGGAAATCAATGAAGATGTTGATCCGATGCATTTCGGCTTTCGGTATAATGAGACTCCTACTGTACATGGAAAATTGTCGAGATAGGTGAGATATTTGCCTTAAATGCGACAAATGAACTTCTATGCAATTTCTTTTCGCGCATAAGCCCAAACGCACCTGAGCTATAACAAACTGTAATTAGAGTATTTGTATACACGTACTCAACGATTCCTTGAACGCAAAACTTAACTACGCCAATAGACTAATTCGGAAGTAAGATTTGTTAAAAAATTTGTTAGTTAGTACAACTTAGAATTTCAAGTTTATTTGGCACATTAACTCAAACCTTTAACTATCATTGGCTTCTGCTTGACCGTAATCTATAATTAATATTGAACTTTCTCTGCATATGACAATAAAACATTAAATCAAATAATTCATGCAAACGATAAATGAGAACTTTAGACACCGTATCAGTTGTATTTATTTAAACGACACGACAACCCCAGACGCAGTATTTTCACACAGGACTGATTCACACAATTACAGTTATTAAAACACGTTCATTCTGCCACACGGCATAGACCCAACACACAGTGTCTGTCATTACCAATTAATTTGATAGACATTTGTTGAACAAGAGAAGGAAGTGGTGTGTGGCAGGAGATTTACATAAGATTTGACATACAGCCAAAATGCTTAGCATGTAGATCAAGTTGTCTCCATAATTACAACCAGCCAAACATGTCCACAATAACAAGCTCGGAAGATGTGTACTGTATAGTTTTCCGCTCTACTAAAAGTCTGATTACAATGAAACAACAAGTAGGCTACAATTATGCTAATTAAAATGGAATTTAAGAAAACGGCCCATTTGACTATTTCGTAATAATAATTGTTTGTTTGTGTTAAATGACTAGATAAACAAAGAGGGGACTGGCCATAATTTGAGAGTTGGTAAATTTTGCAAGTTTCGCTTCCGAATTAAAGAATTTGAAGTTATTCAGGAAATTGAAAATAGGAAAACAACAAAGTTTTTAATTGTATCCACCCTGGTTTCCACCCTGGTTCCCACCTTGCCATCCTTGTTGTACGGGTGCTGGTTGCCAGCCCTGTTGCACAGGTTCGGGTTGCCATCCCTGCTGGACGGGTTCCTTCCAGGCAACGGTTGGTCGCCATCCGTAAAGCCTGTTGTACAGGATTGGGCCAAAGATACCGCCAGCGGCAACTCCTGCCAAGAACGGAAGTGCGGCTACGTGTCGCTTGTGTCGAGCCCCTAAATAGTTAAAAATGAATAAACGTGTAATTAATTTTTAATAAAAACTGAAGTATAATATTTTTTCGTAAATAAGCCTGATTTGTATTCAATTTCAAATTTCAAACGCATTGACGCGTCCAAGAAACTGAATAACTGCAAATGCGCTTACCGTGTTCAACTGGAGTTCCATATTCAGCTTCCGGTGCATAATACGCGGCTATAAAATGGCAAACAAGAAATATTAGTTAATTCGTCATACATAGATATTCGGCGCTTGATGGCAAATGATTTTACAGTTGGGTAACTGGTAACCATCACCAGTGTTCGTTAATGACAAACAATTAAAATTAAAATTTAGATACATAAAGTTCGGCAACTTATTTATAGACGTTAAACTGTGACACTCTGTTTAACATGACCATGCGGAAATTTTAAATTCCTGGAATATCCGAATTTGCATCCGATTGTGGCATAATCTTTGCAAAACGATCGGTTCCAAATTCGGCCAGAATTTTCAAATGTCCAAATTTTGGGGAAATCGAATCCCATATTGCACTTGAACTTACTGTCATCACTGAAAACAGCGGCGAAGAGAGATGCGAAGAGGAATACACACAAAATAGCGGCCTTCATTGTAAGGTGCACTGACTTTTGGACTTTTTTCCTTTGTTGAGATGAAGTTATGGTAAGAATTGAAGAAGATTATAGGTTGAACTTTACTTGACCACAGGCTAAGTGAGAATGGCACGAGCTTGGTGAAGATCCTCCACTTTTTTATGATTTTATACCCAAATGTGCAAAAATGTAAATGAAGCCACCCCAAAAGTTGTGTCCATTGCTCTTTTCGCATTTTTGCCGTATTTACAATCATTCCCTAACAATGGGTCAACTAATGTCCAACTCTCACTCTCCACACCCTTGAGCAGTTATATGTAGTAGTACCCATAGTAGTATGAACTCTTCAATCTTTCAAGATTATGAGTTCTTATTAACGCACACATGGTAAGCACAAATTGAGTATTGTTAAAGCCCAAAAAGTTTCCGGTTTTCCCATTCCATGTAACAACTACTTAATAACTCAAATCCGTCAACAAAACATTGTGAATTCTGCGTATGTTACGGTACGGCACCATATCTGCATTACCGGTGAACATTGACTTGTTTCAGCAAGCAAACTATTACATCTGCATAAATTAATTATATGCTTATTGTCATTCAAGTCAAGCTAATACAGTATTTCGCTTTAATCTGATTCAGAATGTATCCAATGGTAAAAATACCTACAGGAAAAATCAATCTTCCAATTCCTTCGCTTGTGTATAAGCTTATGAATAAGCCTTGGCTTTTATGATTCATGAAATGAAGTGCAAGCATACATATGCAACGTATTGTAGTCATATAATTTGAATCATCATTCGAGATAAGAGCGTCCTACGTATACATATAATCGTATTAGAGCTATATATGAACGCACCGCGGCTTATCTTATTCAATATAGAAACGGAAACCCTACGTGAAGCATATACTACAATTATAACCCGTGATAACGACGCAAACAAGCGATCCTGGGTAACAAATATAAAAATGAACTGAAGAAATTGTCGCAGGAACATGTAATCATATGTACACTACGAGGACCTCAGAAATATCAGAATAGTAAATTTACATATTGTACTAATTAAGAGAATTGTCCGTAACATAAGAGATTAGCCGACAGAAGAAAGATTCTTATGTAATTGCTCGCCGCACGCATCCTTCCTGTCCCTGTCAAAGTTTAAACCCATAATGCTCACCTTTGGCATTTGCTTCGAGAGACTCTCTTTTTTTGACAATGGGAATAGAGGACAACAATGGGTTAAATATTTCCGTATGTGCCTTGTGACTTGATTTGGTTGGATTGACCGCAGGTGCGTAGAGCTGTATAGCGTAGTGGGTCTCGAGTAATGAATTAATGATAATTATGGAAACTGAGCAGAGCCGAGAATTTGCACTTCCTCTCTCTTGCATAATATATGCAATGCATTATTATGTAGTATAAATTATGCAGTCCCAAAATGTGGAGAGAAAGCTGAGTTTTTGATTTATTTATTGACAACTGAGCTTGAGCATAGATTTCCTTAAATTATTTTAATTATACGTTGGACAGGATTAGGAATCCGGAAGACAAATTGAGAACTGAGTGCTCGAGGGGTTCGTGTTTCGTGTGTCGCTTCTATACTCTGGTATGCGCTGTGGTCGATGCTTTTTCAGGCATAAATCACAAATCCGTTTACTCACGTCGTGATTTCCATTTGTTTTCATTGAACATCGAATGCAAATACTTTCTGCGATGTCATTAGAGATTCACTATTTATATTATATTGAATGCATATGGAAAGCCAGATTCATTAACTATAGCGACACATCATGAAACCCTAATTCGCAAATACCGAAAACTAATGTTGGGTATATATTGTAAATTGTAAGTAGTTCAGTAGTAAAACTGCCTTGTGCAGATGTCTGAATTCTATGTGGAATTGCAGCCTTCAAGCTGTATTTACATCCAACGGAACTTCATCCAAGTTCTGGCCGACTTGACGTTTTTATCACTCCAAATATAATACTTTTCGTATCTGTAGAACGTGGTTTCTGCAGCAAATACAACTGGAGAACCAAACCAATGAAAAAAGGATAGTAAATACCAAGAAAACTTTATAATTAAAATAGCGCGGGGCTCCTTTCTTTTTGCCCTGAATTCAGCAATTTTGAATTCAAAATTGATTAACGCAGGGCAAAAGGAAATTACGCATGCGGGACGGGAGAATTGTCATTTCTCATATTTGCATCAATGAAATTCCGATCACTTAGTCAACACAGCAAATGCTGATAAATTCCACTGGCTATTAATTTTCATTTTATTAATGCGACTGTAGCTAATTTGTAGCTAATTTTCGCGAATATCCAGCGCTTGTTATGAGGCCAAAGCTTTACTTTGTTCCCTAAAACATAACACCTTCGTACGTTTGTTGAGTTTGATCCGAAGTTCTATAATTCAGTATTAACTATAAGTTATAACAGTGTTCGAGCCAGTAATCGCAATACTCGTGTCCTTCAACAACTATTTGAAAACTTATTAGAAATAATTTATCGGCAGTAAAAAGCACATATCATTCTTTGTAGACAGTCGTAAAATTCATCTGATGCCCAACACTGCGAATGTGGAATCCGAATGTTCCAATGGGTAGTGGATTCATTACACGATGGATTTTCCATCCTAAACCCATTTGGGAATGGGCATTAAAACTTGAGTTTTTAATGTACCTCATTTGATCAAAGTAGTTCCATTCCTTGTACTGGAGCCCACGGAGCTGATAAATGCGCAATAATAGGTTTTTGCCCAGTGTAGGAATTTGTGAGAATAATTCTCACGATCAGCCATGATGGGAACAATATCTGTAAATTAGTTTATCGAAGAATTGTCTTGATGTTCACACTTGCTTCAATTAGATTTTTGGGTAAAAATGTTGTTAGAATAATCTGCGTCGAAATGACACCAAAATAATCTTGATATTTTCCTATAATGTATCTAATTTATGACTCTTTGTCTTCTCGTTGTTGAGGTTCGCCCGATTCATTTTTATCTTACTTAAATAATTTAGCCCTGTTTAATTTCTCTGGAATGCGTTTTGACCCTATTAATAATTTTCCCTCGGATTACATGGGAGCATTGCGCATTGACAACGACTAGTTCCTATTTTTTTGCCATGTGCATAGTCAAGCAACAAAACAAACCGTAGAATACTGCAAATTGGGATACAGAAGTATCTTATCGCGTTCCTAATTAGCTTTATTGTGTGAATTTGGATACTAACTTGTATACTAATAGGAACTATCTACTACCGCATCAAATAAAAGTATATAGGTATGATGATCTAGTTAAATCTATGGAAACCCATGTAATAGGTGAACTTTGATACGAAGAATGGTTATCTCTTTTAAAGTATGTCCGCACTTGACGAGCTTCTCGGAAATTCAGTGTACCTACAATATTGGAAATAAGCGATTTGCTTTGAGCATTATATTTTCGAAGTTATCCATCGAAGTTAAGAATTGCTCACTCTTTTCATACTTATACTTACAGCAATTGAAAAGAAATGCACGGAAATATAAAAGGCTTACAATTTAAACGGGGAGACAGAATTGGTAGAATTGCAGGGCGAAATCCATGAAATGCAGCCAGAATAAGTGAAATGCAGCCAGAATAAATGGAATGCAGTCAGAATAAATGGAATGCAGCCAGAATAAGTGAAATGCAGCCAGAATAAATGGAATGCAGTCAGGATAAATAAAACGCAGTCAGAATAAATGAAATGCAGTATAAATAAATGGAATGCAGTCAGGAGAAATCAAGTGCAGCCCGAAATGTAAGAAACGCTGGCGAATAAATGAAATGTGCACGTACGTTAAAAATCAACTGGAATTATCCTACATGGTATAAGGGCGCTTCACCGATTTTAATGAGTGATACGTTTGAAAGATCTGATGCGTACATTACGGAAATTTTTTTTTTGGCGGAAGGGCCTTTCAGGGTCCCTACCGAAGAGTCACAGTTTACAAATTGAATCATGTTGCTAAGAGAATAACCTTGAGTGTCTTTGCTTGTGCTTGGTGGTACGCGGTGTTGGTGCGCGGTTTGAAACAGGGTAATTCCACTGTTTGTTGCCTGTCCTCCCCGCTCAGAACGCAGAGGATAGTCAACAAACAAACAAAAAGTGGAAATACCCTGGTTTGAAACAAGAAAACAACAAACGCCTGTGGTTCTTACGTGTAGCGTTAGGATTTGTACACGCGCCTTTGTCCTGTCGAACGCGCGCGGTAGTCTCGCTCCCAACGGCTGGGATTTAAACAAACTCGTCTCTAGGGCTGGGCAAATTACATGGAAAAGTAATTGAAATTACTAATTACTGGATAATTTTTTTTTAAAGTTAAATCATCTCTATTTTTATTATTCCAACTTCCACAAATAACAATGACAAATAATACTGGATAATTTGTAATTGAAATTACAAATTACATTTTATTTTCATGCGAATTACAAATTACTGTAATTCAATTACATTGTACATTACAAATTACTATTACTCTTCATACCCTTAACATGTTTACTTGTAAACGTTATTTGCTTTCAAGAGTCAGGTCAAGGACTTAAACCAGAATATGTGCATGCACATTTCGTTACATTGACATGCGCATGTGCACACATAAGCATACGTACGTATACAATAGCATTCACGAGCACAATAGCACTTGTATACACACAGATGCGCATGAGCATACATGCACACTCACATCCTTAATGGCATGCATACATTCATTAGCATTCACATGCACACTAGGATGCGTATGGGCATACCTGCATATGTGCACGTACATGCACCCAACTAAATGTGTATGTGGACGTACATGAACATATGCATGCATATGTACCTTACACATAGTAGATCGAATACATGTTTGAATGCACAAATGCATATATCTATGTGCACACACTTGCACGATTACATGCACAAATGCTCGAAGTCGAACAATAAATCAATGTTTTCAAAACAAACCGCTCGTGCTTCACGCAAGTATTTCCGAACTTTGGTGCATGTAGATTTGAAAATGTAATTTGTAATTCGAAATGTAATTTAAATACATTTCCAAATTACCAGCGAATTACAAATTACAATTTTAATGTCGACAAAAATCTTCGCACCAGTAGTGTATTATAATCATGAGGCCACACACGACTTGTCATACTTTAGTGTGCCTAATTAACGTGGTACAGGTAAAGGTAGCCTTCATTCATTCACCGATCTCTACTGCATTATGATTTGATAATTGTTTTGCTTATCCTGGCTGCATTTCATTTATTCTGACTGCCTTTTATATATTCTGACTGCGTTTTATTTATCCTGGCTGCATTTAATTTTTCTGACTGCATTTTATTTATCCTGGCTGCATTTAATTTTTCTGACTGCATTTCATTTATCCTGGCTGCATTTAATTTTTCTGACTGCATTTCATTTATTCTGTCTGCATTTAATTTATTCGGCCTGCAGTGGCACATATTCGGAAGATGAGCTGTACTGACTGCACACATAGCTATTTGGAAGACGGTTTAATATTAACCCATTTTTTTAGCGAAACGCCTTGTGAATGTGTAAAACACGCGATCGGGACACTTCGTGAGTGAGATTATACACCAGTCAGTCGTGCTTCACTAATTATTGTTAAACTGCATAGCCTCGTTATATATCGCTAACAATCGGAAATACTTCCGGAAGTAACGCGCAGGAATAGTTAACTAATTGAAAAAGGTAATTAGAAAATCTGCTTTTACGTTATAATTGTAGTCAATACGGTTTCTGCCAATAGTTCAATGTCCACTGTCCACCTAATGTTCAATACTGCAGATATCACATTATTTGGGTATTCGCTACTGTTAATCGAATTTAAACCTTCATTGGATATCGGAAGCTTGACGAATACATGTATTACATGTATTACATGTATTATACATAACCTATATGAACTAAAAATATATTCAGTTCGCAATAATCTGTAGGAACCTAGCTGATAAGATGAGCGACGATAAAGATAAAGGGCAAGCAAATACGGAATACACCATTACCTAGATAAGGCTCAGATAGCGAAGCCCATAACTTTGACAAACCTCGACGGATTTTGACAAATTAAGGCATTTTAGAAGGAGGATTAACAGGTGCATAAGCTAAGCATTTGTTTTTTTTGGAAATTCCGCTACATAACAAGATGGAGGTAAAACGAAAACTTTAAAGTCCGATAGTTCTGAACCTATTTCGAATTTAGCTAAAACCGATGCTTGAATTCAGAAAGCGCTGCAGATTCTAAAAAGCTCTTAATCGGTCACCTAGCTTAAAAAATGACAAAGTTATCGATT
>JAQFYT010003812.1:0-10085 GCA_034694925.1 Ceratophysella denticulata | reverse complement strand
CGAAATTTTAAATTAACCCGCAAAAAAATTTCAAAAATTTTTGAAAAAAAATTTTTTTGTTGGAAATTGTAGCTCATGGCGTTCTGAAACGATTGAGATACGGCGGTATCACTAAATTCTGCCTTGTATCGTTCCTAGCGGACGAAATACCCGCCAAACAATTATTTTCAAAAATTCATATTAATTCGAAATATTTTTTTTTCGAAAAAATAAAAAAACACGATGCATTGCACAGTTTAGGTTAAAATTATAAAAATACAAACGACGTTTTGATTTTTCGACCTGTCGATTTGATCCGTTTCTCGCCAGCGCACGTTAGACGTTATTATAGTTGTGTAACTGATTTGGAAAAGAAACTTCGACATGGTCTGTACAGCAGTCAACCGTGGGTCCGTCCCGTGACATACAATTACTTTTACCAATCGGAGCCACATTCAAGTAGCGAGCCAACTTGTAGCTCCAATATTCTCGAATAATGTCGTAGTAGATATAGACAAACTCGAAGGCGAAACAAAATAGTCGTCCAGAGAAACGGCAAGTGGCTAATTGAATTAGCCTGTTCGTACGATACGTTAACCCATTCGATACTCGATTACATAATCCATATCGTCCCGAAATCGTACGAACGTACAACGTAACGTGCAAGTCATACGAAGGTACTTGAAATGTGGTTAGCCATTTGTAGTACCATTGTTTACCAGTAGTATAACAATATACCAATGGTGCCAACTACTTACGAATGACCCGGCACAGTCAACGGTGCGTACAATTGGTATAACCAACAGCTAGCTAATGTATCTCACTTCCTTCATAGATAGTCTTCGAAGTATTACCTTTTCAAAGTTCTGTGATGGCGCCGACACGGAAGAGCACACAATCAGCTTTAGCTACGCCGAAAATCTCTGAGAAAAAGTTGGCCGTTGTATCAAATCGTTCACATACTCCGATGAAAACGAAGTCTAAGACCAAGACTCCAAAAAAGAAACCCGTCAAGAACTTACCAAAATCAAGTAAAATCACGCGTGCCAGCAATCCTCTGCTCATTGACGACGAACAGAGTAGTTCTGATCTGGGAAACCATCCTAACCAAAACACCGGTCCCGGCAATGAAAAGAAAAGAACTGTGAACATTCCAGAAGTAGAATTAGCTTCTCCGCCACGCGTGCTAAACATCAGAGTTATTGGGAAAACTCCAAGCCCAGTTGCTTTTGTTACTAATAAGGATCAAACCCAAGCACTGGTCGTAGAGGAAAGAGTTATTATTAGTTTCGGGGATGAACAGAATGTCGCTAACGGAAAGGATGAATCATATTTACTGGCTGAAAATGATGACTTCTGGGTTGTTGGGGTCCGGAGTGACGATGACGATTCAGAAAAGGTTTGCGGTGTTATTTCACCTTCACGAACGGATGTTGATACGGACAAGTATACTCCTCTCCGGGACGTCGTTTTGGAAGACCTTTTGGAACCTGATATCTGCGCTAATGCAGGAAGTGAGAAGATTAACAGCCAAGAGTTTGACCTCCATCTTGAACTGACGAAGGATGATGAATGCAAGCAGAAGTTTCAAGCTGAAATCACAGGCGATTTTCCGTCTAGTGCTGGATCTTTTGATGTTAATGCAAGAAGTGAGAACATTAACAGTCAAGAGATTGAACTTGGTCTAGAACTCACGAAGGAGGTCCAAGCTGAAATCATGGGCGATTTTCCGTCTAGTGCTGGATCTTTTGATGATGTTGGTCTCAATCCCGAACTCGACATCACGGGCGAGTTTCCTTGCAGTGGAACTACTATCGAAGACGAGCGAAAAATTATTGAGGAATTGGACATCATGACTTCCTTTACCGAGTCCGACATGTGAAAGTATTCATTTATCAGTAAGTCTTCTGCACTTGTATTATCGTAGTTTATTTGTTCAACATATGCTCGTGCAATGTGCAATACAACATACGAGGTATATAACCTAACCTAGCCTAACCTAACCTAAGCTACTTATGTTGAAATATATAGACATAGCCAGTAATTTCTGTTTTCCTTTGTTTACAGAACAATCAACAGCACTAAAGAAATTCGACTCAAGTCCGTCTTCCTCTGCATTAGTACCAATTTCGGCCATAAATTAATTAATGGCAATATACTTATGTTCTCATTCATCCTATTGGTTCGTACTTCTTGTTCAAACGGTCGGTGTTACGACCAATGAATGCGTCGATGTATCCTAGTTGAATTGCACATTTATTTACAGGTTATGATGATATGATTCAGTGTTAGAAAACCAAAAAATTAACCCTACACTTCATCAATAAAGTTATACTGAAAGAGTTGATTGGTTTTTGGTAAGTAGTGTCAACTACCGTTGTCTTGAGTGAGCCTGGAATGTGTATAAGATATAGTTTTGGCGAAAAAATGGATTTCTATGTTTAAATTGTCTTAGAACTGTCAGAAGCTAATAGACAGAGATTAGGTTCCTGCCTCAAACTTGTTATTTCTCTTGTTTAGTTTCGAAAAGAGCAGAAAAAAATGGAATAAGTCAGTCAGGAAAAGGCTTATGCCCGCTCTCAGCTCTCTTGTCTTTTCAAACCTCAACTAATAAGGTTTCCCTATGGATTTGTGCTTTCTCCGTGTCTCAACTGACTGGAAGCAGATAGAGCAGAAAATACAAAAAGTTTAAGAAGGTTAGGCAGTTCAAGTCGAAGGTTGGAGGTGGGGTGTCCTTCATGGCAGTGCTAGAAATGATAAACTGGATTAAGACTTCGGGTTTCCTATAAGAAAGCCGGATTAGGCGTTTTCACTTCTGTCGAGAACTTTTACAAGGATTCTCTCACGACGCATTTCATGCCCGAGATCCCTGGTGTCTTTCGGAAAAATACTAAGGATTTGCCTTTCCAGAGAGGAATTACAAATTATATAAGAAATTTACTGGAAAAACTTTGTTATTCCGTTGAAAATCCAGGGAAAAATTAAAATAATTGTAAGAAATACTGGAGTACCTAGTCTAGCCGTTGCGTAGGACAAAGTAGAGCTGAGTAGGTACATTATTCCTTCTGATTAAATATTAATCTCCAATACTCCCTAGTTTGAACCAAAGTGAATTTGACACTACAAAAAGTGGATGTTTCGTGAATAGTACATTCCAACTCAGGTCTCCTAATTTCGGGTTTAAAGGATAAAAGGGGGTAAAAAAAAGTTTTGTAGATTCCGGCAATGTCTCTGTCTTTTGGGAGCGTGAGCAGAGGGATCTACAGGATTGTCAACTCGATTTAGTCAACTTAACCCCAGTCTCGGAACTCTAACCCTTTTCTCCCGCCTGTCTGTAATGAGGATTGGGACTCACTCCCATCCCACACCCTGTGCCTCTGTCCCGACCCGAATCAAAAATTCTAAAGTTAATAACTGTCCCTACCAATTCAATTCAAATTGAATGTCATTGCATTTGACTGGAGTTGGGGGAAGTTTGGGCTCTTCGAAGCAATGAAGGGAAGAACGTCTGAATTTTGGTTATGCATTATTAAATTCAACTAGGAAATTAATATTACGTAGGATTTAAAGGTCTTATCTTTATGTGCTTTTGATCGAAAATTTTATAAACATTACACGTGTGTCGGCTATCAGCAATCCAGAATTGAGTATGAATCTGTCACTGCATTGTCATTGGCGTTTGTCGTATGGTTCGGTATCGTCTTTTCTGTTTTCTGACGTAATTTGTAAAGAAATTCTAGTTTGAGATTTGGCCAAAAAACACTCTACTTCAAAGTTAAGACCTGACCTAAAATTATGATGAAGTATTAAATCACGAGCGTAAGCTTTTTGTGACTCTTTCAAGAAGGCCTCTAATTATCTCTATTAAAATATCTCTTATGGTTGATTAGCTCGAGTAGATGCTAAACACCGTCCTGAATTACAAACTAATTACTATGTTCGGTACTGTTATCTTATGCGATCGGGGGTCGCATATGTTTTTGCTAAAAAACCTGACGAATAAAATTTCATTATGGTTATGTTAGGGAAAGTGTAGACGACCCCCCGATCGCAATCGAAGACTACAAAGGAAGAGTATAGTGAGAGCATAAGCCGATAGCATTATCGGATTCAGGAGAAAAGTCTAAAATTATTCGGCTGGCATTTATGAGCTAGTGCTGTTTTCCCCAAAACTTGTGGTTTTGTTCTGATTCTGAGATGGTGGTTCTTGTGAGCCGAGTTGGTTTTTGAGTGGATTTGAGCCGGAGGGTTCCAATTCTTGAATTTCGTTTTAATTTATGAAGTGGAAAGGGACGGAGAATATAAGCCGGGGAAAGTCTTATCTGGTTGTAGCTTGACTGAAGGGACCCAGAAGAAAAGACTTATGGTTTTGTAGTAGGAGAATGCGGGAAGAAGGTATCAGAAAAAGATTCTGTCTGTCTTCTGTCCGTCCGCTCAAAACTCTTCTCAACTTCCCATTATCTGTATGAGAGATAGGCCACCGAGTCGGGCACAAGGTGAGAACCCACGCTTTCTCTTTCATGTGCCCCAACCAACACAACCCCCAGGAACTTGTCACTCCCAAGACTGGCAGATATAATATTTATTGTATTTGTTAAAAAATAGTTTTCAAATGAAGACTGGCAATTGTTAGTTAGCCCATGACTGGTCGCAGTCGGAGTTTCAACATCCAGTCTTCTCGTGAAGGGTTGAGAGATAAGAATATGAGTGAGGGAGAAAGTCAGTAAAAGCACTGCCTCATCTCCATCCAGGAGTCAGGGGTAGATTTAGGATGAATTCTTCCAAATAAACATTGTGATCCTTTAAGGGTTAAATATTTTGTATCAGCAAAAGACGTTTTTTTTATAAAAAAAAGGAGGGTGTGCTATTTAAATAAACTAGTTTTTGCAACTAAATCGAAGCAAATATTTGACCGGTTAAACGAAATGAAAATGAGCGTTTCTTGTCGGAGAAAATGCACAAATCGTGAATGAATGGCCCTCGAAAAGATAAATTTTCATGCTAAGTTCCTATCGGGGAGAAAATTTGAGAACCAGTTAAGGACATGAATTAGGCTAGATTTTAGAACATTTGTATAGAAACCATGAAATTGAAGATGTTTCTCCAAATCCTTGAGAGATAGCGGAATGTTTGTTTCAATTTATCGTTCAGAGATGACTGGGACACAATAGATTGAAACCCGCCGCGGTTCTATTATTTTCGCCTAGCAGTTTGAGGTTGAGAAGCAAGAAGCACCCACTTCTTGTGGTTCCATCCCGGATTCTAATCTCTGATTAAGTTTTTGACACTAAAATATAATTTAATTCCAGAATCAATTGATTAAATGACTAGGAAAAGACTTTTCCAGATTGAAAATTTTGTTTTCAATTAAATTTCGAGAATGAAGTTTTGAGAAAGACGCCTAGGGACTTCCGGCCGCGCTTATCTACCGTCTCAGCCTCACTAAAATGGAAACTCCTGAGAAAGAAAGTTGAACAGGTCTCTTTGTCCCGCGCCCCTCTAATGAAATCTTGTTTGTATTTGTTGGTATCACAGGGAAGTCGATGCCGATTCACTGTATCATTGAAGTGAGTCGAGACGTGGGTGACATGGTGGGACAACAGGGCTCGCCCACCGCTGGAGCGGCAGATGAAAGCATCTCACAATCAGGCACCAAGGACTGTCCCACAGAACGAGAGTCCACCCCACGACTTCCTCCCGTGTCCGGAACGCCCAGCGGAAGAGGATCCGTGGAAGTTGATGACTTTGTCATAATTCCTGTCGGAACTCCTTTCCACGATCTCGTTACTACTGTCCTCACACTTCATGGCTATCCCAAAGATATCATTCGTCAGGCCGAAGGTAAGGACTTTTGCTCAGATTGATAAGATAACTGGTAAAAAATGACTCTATCTTGGCTTGATGGTCTCCGTCTTCCAAATGGCACCTGATAAGCGCAGTCAATCTTTCTTCGATGCCATTTCGAAGTTTTGTGAAGACAAGTTTTGACATTACTCTTCTGAAGCAACGCAATTGCTTTTTCGTAGCAGTTCTCGCTACAGATACAGAGATATATGTTGCGGATAATTTTCAGATGAAAATGATTATGTTCTTTAGGCACGATTTCTTTGCGGAACTGGAAACCGCTTCGGTTGGATCAAGTCTGTGATTCACCGCATAAAACAGTTGGAGATATTCTGAATGATCTGACGAATCATGCTACGCTTCGCGTCCTAGTCACCAGGTACGTACAATTATTCAAGAACTTGCAGCAATTGTTTACTGTATCATTGCTTTCGTATTTCAAAATAGCAGAATTCTAGTAAACTTAAATTTGTATGACGTAACCTAACATGCCTTAAGAAAAATCCGATACAGGAGCGTATTTGAATTCGAATTTGTTAATCTTTTTCTGTACAGATCCAAAGGTGGAAGTGCAGATGAATTGAAGGAGAAGCTCCTGCGTCTGCTGCTTGCCCAATCCTCATCCCTACTAATGGGTGCTGGTGGTTGTCCGTTGGACGAGGTTAGTTGACATATTTGAAGCCTCCGTTCAAGTCCCTTGTTTGTTCAACTCAGGCGACATGCTCCGCTCTAATGCTTTGAGACGTGTGATGATGTATATTGGCGAAGGACTTTAGCTCCTGCTACTCTTATACGAAGGCAACCATTGGAAAGACTTAATCCCTGCTCCTTCGTTTAAATTACACTTTGCAAATAAACACGTCCGGGGAGGTGGGGAAGAGAGATTTTAGGGTTGGATAAGCAGAGTCCACACTCTTTCTTCTCTCACTGCTTGGGGAAATGACAAAAAGTAATAATAGGAATTTTTGAACGGACCATTGTACTTCCTCCTCGGGGCTCTGTATTTATTTGATTGGAAGCCTAATCATGTCATTGAGTTCTTGAAGAGGGTCTTTGGAGACAAATTGTGTGGAGAACTCTTGAATATTAACATCATCCCTCTGTATTCAAGTCCTCTGATCCATACAGACTATTTTTTAGCCTCGAACAAAGATTTCAGGAAAAATGAGGAGTATTGACAAGCGGAACGAAGCAAGGTTCCATCCAACCAACTTTGTTTGAGTAAATCAGAGCTTAAGTTAGAAATATAAGACTGTGTTTTGTACATACTCAGAGGATGGAGGATCTTGAATATGTGTGGGTTGGATTTAATTTGTGAAAATTTTCACGAGAGAAGACTGTGTATTTATTTCCATTCGTGTATTTGTGCGGAGGATGATGGGTTCTTGGATGAGTTCTCTCACCTTTTGTTGAAGGGATTAAGACGAGAGGGTTGAGTCTTTACTTCAGTCCTTCACTGTTCAATGTTCAAGATGATTTCTCCCTATTTATTCAGTATTATTATATCATTCCATATCTCAGGCAGGGAGTTCTTTCCTATGTCCACGTCAACTGGTCTATTATTTATTTCCACGGGGTTTTAAGTTGGAGAAAGCATTTTCACCTTCACGCTTTCACCAGCATTTCTTCCAAAAATTCTTTTAATTTTTTTGTATATAGAAAGCATAAAGACGCTGACGAAGGCGGAAGCGTATCAATGTTAAATATCTGTTCCAAATAATGCTTTTCCGTGGAAACTTATTTGAATTGAAATTACGTAAATTAAATCTAATTGTTCCAGCTATATCGAGATTTTCAATGCAGACGATATGTTTAAATATTCAACCTGCATATATGTTTGTAATACGTTTTTATGTAAGATTAGGCAGAAGAATTTTTTCCTTTGGTTAAGTTTGAGGGTTGGAATGGCATAGACTGGCATCTGATAGCTGAAATGAGGAGCTGATTCTGGATAGCTGTCCTGAACATAGAGGTGTAATATTCAAATGAAGTGAATTACCTCCTGCTTTACTTTTAACGTGAGTCTTATGAATTTGTACTAATACTCCTTGAAATCCGTAATCTCCTCAAAGACTCTCGAGCGGAGTCCTGGGCCTGGGTGTAGGGAAGGTTCCTATTCATTACGAATCTCCTGCTAAGTCTCAGTGTGGAAGGTATTAGAGGACCTTTAATTCTTTCCATTGAGCTTCTCTTCCTCTCTCCTTGAATCAAAAAGTTTTTAATTCGATCTCTCCACTCTTCACACTACAATTCGTCTTTGAGTCACCAACTCAGATTTGGTCATTGTTCCGCTCTCTTCCTACTTAACCCCATTTAGAAGCCTCTTCTTCCCAGAACCCTCCGTATCACCCCCTCCTCCACTAGGTACTCCGTTTCTATGTACCTAGTACTTACTTAGCTCATCATCAACCAGATGAATCCTGAGTTTTCTAAACGGCTTAACTCATCTCCACTCTTTCTCTGTGTACTTACTCAATCGTCTACATTTCGCATAAGTCCTCCATTTTAACGAATAAGAGAACTCTTTATGCAAGACTTAAGTTCAACAACTACAAATAATTAATAGCACGCTAATTCGCAGAACTCCTCCGTATGCAGTCCTACGGAAGGACTTATCTTTACTGCAAAGTCCCCATTTGAGTATTATACAGAAACTGCACCTGTTCAAATCGCTATCAAGATAATGCGCATAATGGTTCACAGTCCGAGCGCCGATAGTCCCCATATCTCCATCTCCGACAGCAGCATAAGCCATGACTACTGCCTTTCCCTGGCGCTTTGGAATATAACGTTGTTGAAACAAAATTTGCCAAAGCCAAATTTGTATTGATGATGTGGTAAACTTTGTATATGTTAGGATCAGAGCCCGAAAACGACCAATGGCCGAAAAGTACATGAAATATTGAGAATTATTCAGAATCGATTTCAGGGTAATCTAACCTAACATAGACACCTAAATCCAAGGTGTATTTGTTAGGTTAGGTTTGTGCATAACATTTCCCCAAGCAATTTTGATCTTCAATATTGGGGAATTTTTAGTAACTCAGAGAACACTCCAACCTAACCTAACATAGCAAATATATGCTGTACTTGTGTTGACATGTTATGTTAAGTTCAGAAATAATGAATACAAGGCTTAACCGAACTGAGAATTCAATTGACCTACATTATTTCGGGCTATGTTCGTTTCTTCATTTCGCTCAATGAGCGATTTCGGGCTCTGGTCCTAACATTTGTACGTGACAGATGTGGTAAAGGCGGACAGTGAAATAGGTCAAACAGTTTAAGAATAATATTAGTATGTCCAAGCACGCTGGATAACATCCTGTGAAATTGAAACACTTATTTTGCTATACCTCTTAAATATTGAGTGGAATTGAATATACGAAGAGAGAGATTTTATAGTACGATATTTATCGGTATTGTCTAGCTTTTTAGACCAGTAGCTCTACTGGGATGCCCCTGTCCGTCCGTCCACTGAAAGCAGATGTATAAGCATTAAAACTCGCAGCACTGAAGCAGGTTTTTCCGCATAGCACAATTAGAAGCAGTTACGTTAACTTTTGTTATTTTAATACAATTTTGTTTAGAAAATCTACCAAAAAATCTTAAGAAGCAAAATAATTTAAATGTGAACCTATTTATAACAACAAAAAAGCTGTGTCATCATAATCGTACAATGGGCACGGAACGCAGTCTTACTCTGTCCCACAAAAAGTAAGGTGATAGTGATAAGGGTTTCTCGAAACCTCGGCTGGGCTATGCTACCGGTCGTAGCGCTCTGGAACAGCGGTGTGGTGGCCCCACACACACGCTAAATTCTGTGATTGAGAGGTTGGCGGATTCCACAAGCAAAGACAGATATCTCTTCTAAAATCGCTCTATCGTAATCAAAGAGGCTACCTCGAGGGTTGCTGATGGGCGATTGGGGTGGAGCTTGAGACAATCACGTTAATTTAATCAGATGGAGATAAGTTATCTCCTAACCTATAGGGCCAGGTGGCAATAAGCATAAGACCGGTAGTGACCGCGAAGGGATTTCAATTTGTCAATGCAACAAAAATTAGTCGCTCTGTGTAAATGTCAATGACCAATAGTGTTATGTCTGTTGAGTTTTCTACCTCAATATTCTAGTACAGAATTAAATCCTGTAACTACCTTACTCGCATATCTTTAATTTGTAATCAGGAAAAATTCAGTACACAAATAAAGGGAGAGTATAGTTTCCAAGTCTGTCAGACCTGAAATAGTATATAGCGGAC